>OMNV01016133.1:0-28612 GCA_900303265.1 Brotula barbata | reverse complement strand
TTAACCCCCGCCACATTTACATGCCAAGTTTGACTTCTGGCAAGCCTTATTAAATAGATTTGTAAACCATTTCATCTTGATTAAAATCAGTTCTCAAGGGATCAACTTTTTTTCACCTTGCTTGTGTTTTGATATGAGGACTATCTCTGCCTACTAGTGTAAAAAAAAAAAAAAATTGACAGTCAACGGTCGTTAGTGTTATTTTTCTGTGGTGTGTGTGTGTGTGTGTGTGTGTGTGTGAAGGTTTAGGAGACAAAGAAAGATGGGTGTCAAATCCTGCCTGTCATTGGCCTAGCCACTGTTGTCAGCATGTCTGCTATCTCTGGAGGTCATGTTGGTGGGCAGGCATCGCTATGATGTGTATTCTCTTTATTAGCCTGACACCCCAGTGTCTTTCGCATGGAACAATGTCAGTTTAAATTGAGCCTAATCAGATGGCATTTTGTAATTGCCAACAAGCTTCGTATGAATATGAATTCATAATTGTTCTATTACAAGCTGCCCTCCCCGCTGGCCTGCTCCAATTATAGGATTTCAATCTTGAGGCAATCAAGTGATAAGGGTGAGGCGTTTAATGTTTGCTGTCATTATATAATTCTCTTGAATGTTAAACATGCATCTGGGAGGCCTGTACTCCTCAGAAGGTTGTACTTGGAGGTGCACCTGCCTAATTGAGTGGTAATGAGCTGTCAGGAATGCCGTCCTGGTGATTTGCTCTCAGTGAGGTATCTGGTGCCAGTGGTACGTATGGACTCGCCCTGCCCGCTGGAGTTTTTACATTAAGCGTACCACGTCAGGTGTTAATATTATTATACAAAAGATCATTGTTGAATTGCAAACATTTTGAATAGCGTAGCCTTGTAGTGTGTTTACCTGTGAAAGTACTTGAACCTGGCAGCGCCGCGTTGCTGTGTTGGCTGCATTTTGGGAGCCTTTACTTTGAACTTTCTAATTTGAACGAGAAATAATTGCTTTAATCTATTGTATCTTGAGTAATTGTCTTTGAAGGCCAGGTTTCGGGGGGGTTGGCAGGCTCTCGTGTTACTCTGTATTACAATTTTACCATATTACTCCAGCTGCAGGCGGTGACTTTCTCCTCGTACGCCCCCCCCCAGCCCCCCAAAACAAAACAAAACAAAAAAACCCCAGTAAAAACAGTTTTCTTTTTCTTTTTCAGCAGTAAAAACATTCTGTCCTTTCACCCTGGATTACTGTGTGTATGTGTTCTACTGGCAGCAGTCTGTTTTTCTCTGCCTTGCTCTGAAGGGGATGAAATAGTTCAGACTTAATGATATTTCTATTTTCCATCACCTTGTTCCCCTTGCAACCACTGTGTGCCTTTTTATTCATGAGGATGAGACTAAAGCAAAGACTAATGTGCAATCCCACACAGCTATGTTGTTGCCATTTGTGCGAGTTCTGTGACTTAATTGAATAGTCAGAGCAATTACTGTATTTGTCAAGTAATGCTGAGCAGAAAATAAATAGCCACTTTTCAGCTGTGAAATGTGCTTGGTGGCTTGGTGGCCATGTGTTGATACTCTCACCAGGGAGACTAAAAACCTGCTCTACTGGGTAAGTGTCTGATTAAGATTCACATTATGAAACCACAGATGCTTTAGGATAGTGTGTCTCCTGGGCAAAGATATTGAGTTAAGTGTCAGACGTTATATCTTCCGACTGGAGTGTAAAGCTGGGGCTGAGTAGATATTGCAGGAATACTTGCTTTACCGCAAACCATCAGGTGAGATTGACAGTTTTTGAAAGCAGTCCACAAAGACTGATCGCAGATGCGTGTCTCTGTAAGGCAGATGCCGTACGCTGTTTGCAGAGGATTGTTTCCTTCTGCAACGATTCATTTTCCCCTTTTATGTAGCCATAATTTGTTTATGGTGTGTAATAAGCCAGTGCATATTTTACTCCTGCCAGTTTGGCACAGACCCACTTAAAACTGTCTGTATTGTTTTGGATCTTTGAAAGGAGACTAATGGCTAAACTCAATATCTTATGCTGAGGATAGAAGATATTTGGTAATGATCGGATCATTTATTGTTTCAAGGGCAGTTTGACAACTCTATTAAACTACTTTTTCCTTGGCTTTCATAACCACAGTCGGTTAACATTTTCGGCGGGGTGTTTATTTTTAATGCACTGGTCCCAGTCAGACGTAGACAAGTGCACTGACCTTATCTATTGTTTCGGAGGTGTATATTGTAAGCAGCTTTGGAGGCTTTATACAGACTGAGCCAGCAAGGCTGCTGTTGCTCTGGTGGAACATTTGGACCTCTGGCAAGTGTCAGATTTTCAGCAGCACATTAAATCTCTTAACCCAGTTCTTTTTTCCCCTTTCTCTCTTCCTCTTCCTCCTCCTCCCTCTCCCTTCTTTCTCTTGCCTGCCATGCTAACAAGCTGGCTGTGATTTATTTTTTATGTGTGGCGTTTGTTAGCTTCCACCATTTTTCCAACATCAAAACTCCCGTGCCCTTGGTTTTCCCGGTGCCCAGGCCCTGAGGGGGCAGAGTGGAAATACAGCCAGAATAGCAGCACACGAGCAGTCCAACTGAGCAGAGTTCTCCAGTCCTCCTGTGATGGGTGCTGGTGGACGCCAGAGCCTCTTTGATTAGCATGTCCGTCACTATTGGCCTGCTTGAATGTCATGCGCTGCAAGCCCAGTCATCTAATGCTTTGGCCAACCAACAGGGCCGCTCCCTGCAATTACTGATAGGGCTGTGAGCTCCAATGTGGAGGAACGGCCAGGGGGAACAGCAAAGAGCCAAATGATTGTCCTCTGTAAATAAAAAGCAGACATCTCCTTTTTGATGTCGTATGTGCGTGCCTTAGTTTCAGATGCTGTGGCGCAATCACATTTGAAAGCATTTTGCACTCCCAACATAACAGGGGGGCCCAATCAAAACAATAACTGTGGTTCCTTTTGACAAAGCCCTTGGCTCGCAATTGTCAGAAGAAGCAAGCTGACTCATCCACACAAGAAGGGCATGTATCCCTGGGAGCGAGGGCTGAAAAGCTATGATGAATCTTCCCCTCTGTGTTCTCCTCTCTCCACTGAGGCTGCATGGATTAATTACACGTCTACTAGCTAGTTTACTGCCATTATTTACTTATTTGTTTCTACTGAATAATTTTATTCCCCCTCTTTGCCTAGATTGTCTTCTGCTCAGGACTTTTCAGCTTCACCCCGTGGAAATAAGAATGCATTGATTATTTTCCATCTAGCAAATACCCTACCAGCTGAGGAATAACATGCCTTCCCTCTAATTGGTTTGTTTATCTTGAGCAACAGACTCTGGGTTTGTTTGGACTTTGGCTGGCATCCACACTCTGCACCGCTCCTCAGCATGATTACTCACCTTGGGAGGAGGCTGCTGGAGCAAGGTTGATGTTCTTCGCATAGACATCAGGTTGTCATTCTCCCCCGCTTATGCGACGTGATTTGCCAGGACAGATTTGTTACAGGAAACCTGAATGCATGCCTAAAAAGGGATTGATTTAAGGACAGGCTGCAAGTGAAAAAGGTGACAGGAAGGGATGGGGGTTCCCAGAGACATTTTAGCACTCTGAGGGCTCGGGTCGGATCCATACAAGCTGCCAACGGAGGATGGATTCTGGCTTCATAAACTGTACGGTCGAGGCGTCACCTGTAAAGAGGGAGCTAGGACTATATCAGGAAGCTATTTTTTCTCTCTGAGGCGAGCATCATTTTTATTTTGTCCACCCCCGTTTGCTGGCTTATCTTTTCAGTTCAGGAATGCCAGTTCAAAATTATTGCCTTCTTTCACGACAACATTACGGAAGTGCAGCTTTAAAAGCACATCATGTTCTTGTGCCTATTACGATTTCTAGTCCAGGGCAGATAGCCATCTGTAACATCGACTGTACATCCAGAGTTATCGGGATTAGCCATCTCGCTCTTGACACGCAGCACATTAATATTAGCTGTGGGAGACTCTATGCTGCTGAAAGCATCATAAAATGATTAATGCAATACGTATCCTTTTGGAAATAATGCCATTTATTGATTGGATTTGACAGTGTAAAGGCTAATGATGACATTGAATGGAGCCAGAATAAGTAATGGTGCATCATCCCATGTCATGCAGCCAGAATAGTCCCAATTTGCATTCCACCAGCTGAAAGTGTATTGATTTGCTGAAGGCGTTCAATTGGTTTTCTTCCGCAGCTGCTGCTTCATAAGAAAGTGTTACTCAATCATCAGTGTCCTGTAACTAATGACAATCCTTCCCCCTGCAGGACAATGACATGCTTGATCATTCATTGTCATAGTGCATGGTACAATTTCACCTCTGAGCATATTGAGCTGCTACAGTCACAGTACATGAAAAACAATATGGCAGCATGTCGCCCTCTAAGCCTGTCATACAGAGACAGCGGTATTAATTTGGCTTTGTCCACTGACAATTTTACATCCTGCTAGCCAGATCTGAGTGTTCCCATCTCCTTTGTTGGACCAAAGGAGATGGGGATGACAACTTTATACGCTCTTCATTCTCCTTTCACACTGCAAAAATTTGCCTTTTATATTCAACGCTTTATACACAGCGCTTCATATTCTGAAGCGTATAGGGAGATGTGTATTTTGTATATATTCACTATCCACGCTTTGATGTAAATGATAGGGGACGGCCTGGCATGTGAACAGGATCTGTGCCCGCTTGGGGTCTGAGGACCGACCATTCATACATACATATCACCCAGCAAAAATTATTATAATTTACTTGGTGCGTGTCTCCTTGAACCCCTAACACGATTTGATTATAAAGAGGTTAAAGGAAGTTAAACCACTATACCAATAAATCTGTCAAATTTTTAATAAGATGTGCCATTTTGTATTGGGCATTATTGCACTGCGGGGCAGATGAGTGGCTGCGGAGGGCACCTGAGAACGGTTGCTCTTTTCTCTCTGCTAAATTGCCATTTCCCCTAGGTGTTTTTAGCTGACAAGATAGTAACCTTATCAATCACAGCTGCTTCCCTCTCTCCCAAGGACTTGTGTTGATATGTTCTAAGTGCTTTCTCCTTTGGCTGTTTAATGGGAACATTGTATGCTCGTTCAGCAATGCCTGCCTGTTTCTTAATGAGACAATAACGTCAAATTATGGTGTTAATTCTGATTTGTGATTTGAATTATGAGCTCATGTTTTACCACAGACACGGGAATGTTCATGATTGCGGTGTGTCTCCTTAGCCAAGGACCTGCCTTCTTCAAGTTCTTTCAGGTTGTCTGTGTGTTGGTGTGTTTTCACGCCAGCACTTTTTAGTCAGTTAAAACAAACTCTGGTTCCTTTTCCCCCTTGGTGCAATTCGTTTTGGCAGGTGTGGTCACAGCAATCGCTCTCGGGTGCGGACCAAAACAACCACATCGAGACCCTGGAGAGGAGTTGGTCCCGGTCTGGTCCTAAACGAACTCTAGAGCGGTTTGTTTGTGGTGGGAAAGTGATCTGACCTTTTGTTTGATCCTTAATGACTCCGGTTAGCATGTGGTTGTACGTTCTTATTAGTCCCTTCATTCTGCTCAATCTTCTGAAGCCAACAGCATGTCGTCTTTGTAAAGTTTGTAGTAGTACACAATTTTCAAGACGTGTTCCTGAAGTGCATTCAACATTCTGCTGGTTTAGATATATTGGCCAGATAAACACCACGGTTACGAGCAAACGCCTTTACTCAATGTTAGCTCGCACTGAAATACCAGTATGTACCTAATGCCAGACCTTCTTCCTGTGTTTACTCTCTTCCTCCCGCCCATCTGACCAGTAAACGGAGTGAACATTCTCACGTGGTTTGTAGTGACGCTTTTTGGTTCGCTTGGATTTTTCCTAGAGTGAAAAGAAACCAAACAAACAAAATAATATCAACTGATTCAGAACGGAGCAAACGAACTACAGGTGTGAAAACGCCCTTAGTGTGCATGTTGGTGTGCAGGTGTAGGAACACAGGAGATGGACACATTAGATTAAATACTGCTCGGCCCAGGTTGTTTGTGATTTAGTTGTAAGATTTCAGACGGGCTGTAAGGCTGCTCTGTACTCTGTGATGGGTGAGGGGACAGACTGGGAGTGACAGTGGGGAGGTAATGGCTCTGAATGAGAAGGAATGGTCCGTCTGAGGCCCACCCCCAGCGGCAGCACATCGTAGCCCTCTCCATACACACTGAAATGAATTCTTCTCTACACCTGTGTTATTTTATCCACAGAACAGGGAATCAAGGTTATTTATATCGCCACCAATCTGTGAAGATGCGGTGAAAGAAATGAAAAACGTTGCTTTTTGCTTTCTTTCTTACTTACTTTCTATTTTAGTTCAGTTTTTTTGAGAAGGGCAATCAAGATCAGGTTCAATAAGTTAATTGCAGTGTCAAAAAGTAGTTAATTTAATGCAAAGAAAAACCTGTACTTCTATTTCTTCCCAATAGAGAGTATAGGATATGAATATGAATACAATACAATCTACAAGTAAGTATACAAACGTCAGACAGCACCAACTGAATGACTTTAAACTGTAGTCTGAAGTCCTGTAACCAGTTTGGCTGCTATATAATCTAAATACCTGAGCTAAAATATCACCAAAGTTGTTTGCATCTTAATGCTCCATTGGATGATTGTTCTTGATACCCTGCACCAGGTTTTACAGCTCACATCAGGTTATGGCAGCTCCAGCTGTGATTTTAGATGCCTGAATAATAATCCCGTAAAGTATCTTCCAACTCTCTGAGTAGTGCTGCCAAACCTCAAACCTGTGAGAACGCTTCCAACAATGCAACAATAGAATTTGAGTACAATCTCTGTAGACCTACTGAACCTTTTGAGATGTCAGATGAAGAAAAGCCTTTTCTGAGCTTTCTTTAGTGCGTGATCAGTGTTGTCAGACCAGGTAAGACAGTTGGAGACCACACCCGAGATTGAAAACAGATTAGACACTTCACTAAGTGTACAGAAGTCTGAGAGGAACCCGGCCTTAGGACAGGGAAACCATATGGTACTCCTTGATATTCAATCGAGGGACCATTTATAGAAAAAAATGACAAGATGTGAATGCCTGTTTTTGGCTGAGTTATTTCTTTTTGTTGAAAATAGCCCATGTAGCTCTGTGTACACACTTCAGTGTGGTGATGTAGTCTTTTGGTGTTTTTAGTTTTATTTACTCAGATGTGCTACTTGTTTCATTAAGTTAGAGGACCAACTGGTGTGTTTACATGCATGTTGAAACTTCAATTATACTTCAATTAAAGCACCAAATCATTTATTTTTTCAAATGTAATATAAACACCACTATTAGCTTGAAAATGGGCATAAACTGGCGTAAGCAGACCTATATTATGTGATTGCAAATTGATTTTCTGAGGCATGTAAACATTATAATCAGTCAGCCACCTCTGCTTGCATTTCATTCATCATCAAGTGGACTCTCTTCACACACCGCTTATGCAAACTTAATGTATAATCAGCAAACCCGTGAATTTCCCTCCATGTCTTACGCACATTGCCCTGATCTCAGTACAGACAAAAGAGCGTGCATAGAACAACAGATATATAACTGTCTCAATACCTGTGGTATAGCAAGATCTCTGTGTCCATCACTTCAGGGTGCCTACCACCTGATGACCCAGCCCTAACCCTGAATTGCTGCTGCGGTAATGCTATAACCTGTCAGATATCGAGATGTCTGATCAGTGTAAATGAAAGATGAGTGGATATTACATCACATTTGAAGTGAATTTGATCAGGATCTCTGTCTGATAGCTCACAGACCGATCAAAAGTCAACCTCTGAGTGTGTGGTCTGAATGTACACAGTATATCATTTTGATGGTGAATCGCATATTAAGGTTTTTTATTCATGTAGCCAAATACTTGCATGCCTCCCTGTCTCTGAAACTAAAAAATCTTGTCTAGAACTTGGGCTGAAGAACAACTGCAGTTCATGAAAAATGCATTTGATCAGCCCTTTTTTCTAACTCTCCTCCTCTGATGCATTTGTCATATTATATCCATGTCATGTCAGCGTGCATGTGAATTATGTAGCAGGACAATATTGATGCGTCTCCCTTGGTCTACATTTTATCCTTGGCCTCAGCCACTCTGCGATGAATATTCCTCCACCCAACCGTTCTGTTCACTTTTTTCTGCCTCAGTTGCGGCCCAGTCATCCCACCTGGGTTTAGTTTCACTCGCAGTTGACTCCACTCACAATTGTTTAATGTGTTGATGACAAATAGTACCCAGTAGCACCCTCAGAGGTGTCCCAAATTGCAATGGTAATTTATTTGCTTTGCAAGATTATGCAACAATATGGGGTCATATTGTAATATGACATTGCTCAGCAGTTGCACATGTGCCAAATATTTTGGAGAATTTCTGGTGCAGTTTATCGGTCCTTTCTGTAATCTTGCAGAGCTATCAAAGCACTTGAATGTATTCTGTACTCGGTTGAATATCGGGAAGCAAAAGGAGCTGTGGAAATACAGTTGTTTCCCTCCAGTTGTTCTCAGTCTTGCATAACATATGGACTCTCAGGATTAAAATCACTACAAACGCTTTACTGATATTAATCTTTTTTGAGGACCCGTTTGATGGTTGAATTTGGAAGGAATGAAAGACACACACACACACCTTCAGAGTTCTTTCGTGTAATGCCAAAATGGATATGGGCCCTCCCTTGCAGATAACTTTGAGTTATTTACACTAACCCTGTCATTGCCAACTCTTGAGTCAACTGTGATCTTGTGTGTTTGGTAATGCTAGAATGATTTTTATACAGCTGGTGATTGCAGTGGTTTGGCAAGAATAATTCCAAGTTTAAAGTGTTGATCTACGGGTATAGCCCAGGGGTTGGTTTTTGGGCTCTTCAGATGTATTTTTGAAGCCATCATGTCCAATTTGCACAGGCCTTTTTTGTAATGTACCCGAAATTCAGACAAGACGGTCTTGCTCTGCAGCACAATGCACACGCTGCTTGCATTGTTCACGCTCATTGGAAGAGACACTGAGTGAATGACTCGTAGGGTTGAAATAACGTGCAGCTCTGTTCCTGTCACATTTGTTGATGGGTAATCATTCCTGATTTGTTTGTGGCTTTTCACTTTGTTTGCTGCAGAAAGGAAAGTAACTAAGTTTATATATTTATGTGCTACATCTTAATTACAATTTTGTAGTTTGTGACATTTTGGCTCTGTCTCAGTACCTAGTGGGCTGCGTATATCGACAGCATTTTAGCTCATCGTATGCACGCTATGTACACAAAGGCTGTCTCAGTTCATTTTTATATTTTTAGGCATCAAGAATTTTCATATTTTTGTGTTTAGTGTCAATAAGATGTGAAATTAAATGCATTATAATCTCTGAAATTTTGGGTTGAAAGTTCTTTTGGTCTTGATTTTAGGGATTTTTTATTATTTCATTCTAAAAATTTAGTGGACTAATTGCATCCTTTCCCAAATTTAAGTTTTTAAGCTTAGTGCATTTTTATATTTGATTAATGCTGTAATTGTAATTGGATTCTTTTCCTTTCCGATTTTATCACTTGTAGGGATGCCGGCACAGCCACATTTAAACTTGATGATGCGTGCATGTTCACACGCGTGACTTTCCTGCATTTGTCTTGAAGTTGTTTATTCACTCCCTCTAGAACGGATGCTTTGCTTTCTCAGGTGTGGTGCAAACACGACGAGGGCAGTAATTTTGACTTTTAAGAGATGTCAACAATGCAGCCACAGTGACAACCAGATCAAGCGTGGTGCAATAGCCTCACATACCATCTCCTGTGTTGTTATCATTTCCACATGCTGCCCAGACATTTTCACACATGTTGAGTTTGTCTGTGTGCATCTTTGAAGATGCAAATGTGTCAACCACATGTGACCAACCACCCAGCAAGAACCCAAGATGCTCCACTCTCTGTCTCACAGCTCTGAAATGGCTGCTAGTCATTTTCAGCAGCTCCGATTGTCTGCTGCTCTCTTTGATTGACAGATTTGTTGCGGATATTGAATCATTTCAGCTCATGTATAACGAAGATGCAAAGTTAGTGTAACCACATTATAAAATGGAAAAGTGTTGACTGTATAATTTTATCACCTTCCTTCTTTAACAAACTGTTCAAATAGATTATATCTGTTTGCATATGTGACACTACAACCTTCATGCTAATTGGCACATCTCATTCACGTGTACAAGAGAGTTAGCAAACACATTCAGTAATTATTAGTCATCCTTTTGTGCGATTGCATTAATGTTGCTTGAATAGTGCTGCAGTTTTTTTTTCATTCAGTTTCCTTCATTTGTAACTTGTTTGCAAAGTCATTATTTGTCTGAGCGACATTAATGAAACAGAACTCAAATGATAAAGCGATGAAGCAGAGACAAACATTGCAAAGGCCGTGAGCTGAAAATATTTGGTATTTCTCCTTGATAAATCGTATAAAAGTGTCAAAATTTAACACATACACCTCAGAACAATTTGGCAACCCCGCAAAAAGCAACAACAATAACATCAATAGAGGGATTGTGGCTCTTTGAAAACATCAATGCTTAGTGTTGATTTGTTTGAAACTGGGCTTAGAGTATAGGTTGGACTTGTGATTGCTGATATCCCCTCATAAGGGCATCAAACACGATATATTCAATTCCCTCTGGCTCTCTTACGTGCGGTATGAACATGAACTCTCTGGCGCCGCCCGTGTGGCGACGCATCAATTATGAAAAACGGTGAACTGCCCTGAAAAGCTCGGACCTGAAATGAAAACAGAAACAGCTGTTTAATTGTCTTATTAGGTCACATCCAGCCGAGCGAAGAGAAAATTTGAACCTCAGCGTGCTATCCCTCTTTGAGTTGTGGTATGTAAAAGACAGCACATCATAGCTTGGCATCAACTGACAGAGGAGTCATTGGTGAATTATTAATGTGCACTGTCGCCTATCATTGCACTATCCTTCTCCTCTTGCATTTGAAATGCAGCTCCATCTCCTAGTCCGGCTTTGTGGGAAGTCATGTTTCTGACTCTCATTTCAATATCCAAAGTGAAAGGTCGGGGTGATATATTCGCTTCATTCATATTGAGGGTAACTTACATTCCACCGGTTCAAGATGATACAAATTTCCGAGGCCCACCCAGCCTGTCAAGCCATCTTTTAATGATTCAATCTGTGTGAAACATTTATGGATGCCCCCTGCATGAAGCCAATTAAAGAAACCTTGGTCACCCCTGCCATCTAAGTCAAGGAAGCCCTTTGTATTGTCATAACAATATTCCTCTGTTGATCTCCAACTGAGACGAGTCCGGCTGCTCTTTCCTCACATGCTAATTTGCATTCTCCAGCTTGTGTGGGAGATGGCATGTCGGCTGCCTCTCCCCCCAGTTCCCAAACCTACTGTTGCCTCTCTCTTGTCTTTTTTTTTTAAATTTATTTTAGAGGGAAAGGTTTCTGGACTCCTGGCATGCCAGAGGAGGGTCCTCAGAGGATTACATTGGCTAAACCCTTATCACTTCAGGAAATTCACTGCCTGCTTAAAAAGTTGTAGGAGTAGAAAATCAAGAAGAAGTCTTCCTCTTTTTAAGTTTCTCCCTATTCCCATGGAAAGTTATTATGGTTTGAAGAAAACTCTCTTTTTGGGCTCTCAAGTTTTCTTGTTACTACATTTCATATTTCGCTTCTTTTTTTCTAAGTGACTGGTGGAATTTAAGAAGTGGAAAATGTGGGCAGGTGCTCGAGAGGGAGGGAGACGTCGGGGGAGAGAGGGGGAGGCTCGGGGAGAGTTTTGCTCACTGGGAAGCAATGTTAAACATCCAGGGGAAATGTTTGTTATTCTAATGGGATACCACCATGGTAACAGCTTTTAGAGACTCCCAAGGCTTTGTGTGGAGTATATGCCTGCTTTCATCAATCTCGCCTAATTTCCTTGGGGATTAGCTATAGCAATAATCAGTGCTTTCTCCAAATCAGCACCTGCTTATCGACATGAATATGACAATGAAATTTAGCAGAATCCGCGCCATTAGTACCAATCAGAAAATGAATTGAATATGTAAGTGGTTTCAAAAGTTTTATTTCCTGCTAAGTGACATCTCAGACAGAAAGCTTACATTTTGCAAATACTTACTCATTTTTTCTTTCTTTTTTTTAAAGAAATCCTTTAGGCTCTTGTGTATCGCACTTCAGCCCCCACTGTTTGCAACGTACATATTTAAGACAGGGCTAATGAATTCCATTATTTCCACATTTAATGCCTTTACAGGGATTGAAGGGCAATGGAGCGAACTCATTTATAAGAATAAAAAAGGAAAAGCTGCCTGATGAGGAGCTGTCACGTTTAAAAGGCTCCAATAACTTGTAAGACCCCTACAGTTTTACACCTTTTTTTCTCTCCAGCTGCAGATTTACGTAAGTGGCTTAAGCGAATTGCTACGCCGAAGCTGAGAACATACAGAATACATTTCTCCCTGGCCGTGACGAGCTAATAGCACATTGCACTTGTGTGTTTGTGGTGATGGAGAGGTTTCCCACACAGCTACAGCGCTGTGGGAGTATAGCCTGACCTGAAGCTAAGCCCCCCCAGCCAGAACAGCCTTCCATCAAACTCACAACACGGCTCTCTTATCTGCTGGCATTTCTGACTGATACAAATAGTATCCAGTGAAATATAATGCTTTTAACTTCCCAGCTTTTTGCCTTGGCTATTTTTTACCGCTGGCACGGAGACAGAGATCAGTGTGTTTGCTCGTCTTGGTCAAATATATATAATCTCTACCATCGATCAGACTTTGTTTACTCTAACATGGTTTTTCTCCCCTCCAGCAATTAGGAGGCAACCTTCCACCTCCTGCTACTCCGACCAGCTTTATTTGTTTATTTTTCCTTCAAGTGGTGATTTTTCATGTTGCGGATAAGCTCTGAGAAGCGCGTGTGTGTATTAAGTAATGGATACTCTTACACCAGAGTGACATTTTGCAGACAAAATGATCATAATTTGGGTGACCTATTTACCTTTAAATGAATTCATATACGCCGTTACTGTATATGATTACCACTGCCTTTATATTATTATTGGCAGAAACAGTATATTGGCAGATGTTCTATGGACTGCATTTTCAAGATACTTTTCTTTTTTTTTCTTTCTCAGAGCTCAGGGTTACTACTTAGTTTTACTGTGTTTCATATTTTTAGTTATGGCTCTATTTTCAGAGTTTAGTGTGTTGCTGCAAAAGCGTGGTTAGTGTTCTAGTGCTGACCACACAGGGTACCGGCAATGCTCTTTTGGTACACTCATTGCACGACATACCACTGGTACATTTGAAAGGTGGATGGGTTTGGGAAGAAAAAATTATCATACAATATCAGTGGGTCTGATAGGCGCAAGAGTTGAAACTTCCTATTAAATATTTGCTTTTATCCTGGCTAAAAGGAAAGGCAGGCAGGTGTTCTTTCATTCCACATTGAGTAATATGAAAAAGAAATCTACCAATATGTTAAAGTGATAACATTACACGGGTTAAAAAGCATTAGGCATATTTGATCACATTTCACATTACAAATCTAACTTTTTTTACTCGTTAAAGTCCACCAAAACATAAATGAATGTTGATTCTACTCGAAAAGGAGAGGAGCCAAAACACAATTCTGTTCATTTTTTGATCATGAAAAGTCATTTAATTATTGTTAAATTGTGAAGCAAGTAAAAATATAATATATAAGTGTAATATTTACTTTATATTTACTATTCAATTAGATTAATGAGCTGGACGACTAAGATTATAGTTATTATATTATTTGTTTATTGAATTCATTCAATTGTCAGAGGACAAACGTTTGTTCATGTTTATTATGTTTTATTAAAAAATAGTCATTCAAGTTTGGAATAATTTATCTTTGATGATTATTGGTCACATTTACTGCCTGTTATAGTAGCCAGTGGTAGCATAGTTTGCTATTCAACCAATAACATATAACTTTAGCATTTTTGAGCAACAGTTCTCAACACTATATATGTTTATGTAAAAAAACAGCACTTTCTGTTAATAACATGTATCATTTTTTCAAATAATTCCACTGTCAATAATCCACCATCAGTTGGATTGAAGTATGTAGTGCCCACCCACCCCCACTCCATGAATTTCATATTTCTAGCTCCCTGTTTGAAATATCAAACACTTTGAAATGTTAGGAAAGTGGCTGTGGATGTAAAAGCTGAGGATGAGTTCCTGTCCTGTCGTGTGTTGTTTGTCATAATAAATCAGGTAAGAGAGACAGACTGATTTTCTCCTGGGTCGAGGCTAAAGAGGGTTGTTGCTTGTGTCAAACTACAGTTATATTGCTACAAGGATATTACTGTGATGGAAGACTAAATTAAAAACAGAATCTCACCATTGTCTCATTCATCACTTCATTGATTCAAGAACGAGCAAATTGACAGGTTTGAAAACAACTTCAGAACAAACTTGTAATACTGAACTTCTGAGGAAGAAAATGCCTTATATCTCATAAGTCCAACGGACAGCACCTCCGTCACTAAAAGCGTGTTACCACAGTAATGGAAAATGATCTTGCATTTACTCTGAAAGAAATTTTAAAGCTGTTGCAGTGTCTTTACGTCTTTCTTTCAGCACATTTTGAAGTCCTGCTGTGAGCTGTTGAAAAGTGCCTCTGCTCTCGACAGCAAAATCATAAAGGTAAATTAAGAGGAGACGGCTGTTTCTATTAAAACTTAAACAACAAAAACATAGCCATAACACAATCTTTATTTTAATAAAGCTCCTGCAGAGAGAGATTATATGCCTGCATTGATAGGACTGGTAAAGCTTGCGGTTCGGTGCCCGACTGCATTCCCCAGCCTCTCCTTCCTCTTAGTTTATTTACATCGACTGTGTGCACTCAATATTTCTCCCCCCTGGTCTGAAAACACAAAGACAATCAGCGTTGACTCCCTACATTATCACAGTGCTGGGAAAATAAAAACAAGGGGAGTAAATAAACAGACTTTCCTGGCCTTGACAGTATTTCATACAAGGTGTCATTTTATACAGCAATGTCATTCTTTGCATAATTCCACGCTATATTGCCTTTGCTTGATTTGATTTAGGGCCTCCACTTTCAAGGAAATTGGGCTTAGGGTATGAAAGTTCACACTTCTTGCCTCCAGGCAATTGATTTTTCTGAGCTTGATTTCAGTGGTGTACCAATACCAGAAGTGAATAGAAGCCCTATGTTGAATCACTCAAGTCTAAAGATACCAAGAGCTGAATATATGCCCAGTGTGACTTTATAATTCTGCAGTAGTGTTAGCTGTTCAAAAGTTAGATGGAGAAATATGTCCAATTATATCACATATATGTTTCTGGAGTTTTCTTTAGATTAAGATTCAACATCTTTTTGTAATTGGTTCAGCACTGCTTGTCACTTGCATGTTTGAGTTAGATAGTGTGATGAGAGTTTTTCTATATGAGGCTCACAACTTATCATTCAGCCCCCATGGAGTTGTTTATTACAGTGTTTTGGGAAATTTTGTCTGAACTACACATCAGATATGTTGGTACTCTGTATTTGCAACTATACCTGCAGATTTAGAATAAAATAATCTTCTGCTTTGTGTATTGAAAAGCAGCTGCAACATTTTACATCCTCAACTATTTACAAATTCTAATGTAGCGATAAGCCGCAAAAATGTTGATAGCTATCACATGACAGTTTCAATGAGATGATTCTTTAACCACCCATGAATAATTAAAAGTTCTTTCTGCCACGTGCTTCAATGTTTTGGTGGTGAACGCACCACGGTCAGACGTTATTAGACTGAACTTAAGCGAGCCCACGTCCTCGGCTTCAAACAGTGAACATCAGGCTCCTGCAGTAAGTTTGACAGCCTTCACATAATGGGTCTGTTTCAACAGCGACACAGTTCCACAGTTCCTACTGTCTGCTCAGCTGTCTAACCAGACAGCATTTTAACCGAAAATGGGACGTTGCAAGACGGCTTAACAAGGCAATCTAGTTAAATAGCGATTGCATCATCAATGGTTCCCTCCCCTCGCATGTAACCAGTGTTTACTCACATCAGCTGTCACCTCAGTTGACACTGATAACTGCAGCGTCTCTCAGTCGCGCAGGTTAGCCATGCTGTCATGGCACTTTTATCGGTTTTTATTTTGTAAGAATAGCAGGGAAAGAAAAATTGTCAAATGATGAACTTACGTTGTGTAATTTTGTATTATATTTCTGGGAAACTAGCAAGAAAGGACAAGAAACCATTCTTATCATTTAATTCATTCGTTTTATTTATCTGGGCCAGCAGAATGTTGGGTTAGAGTTCGGGTCATCTCGGTCGTCTGTTCTCTTTCCAGCACAGCTCGGGTCCCTAAGAGTGAAATAATAATAACGAGCTAGCCAGTTACTCACAGTTGCCAATAACCACACTTTTGGTTTATTATAACAGTCCTGCTACTTTAAATTGAATTATTCTATTTTCAGGTCAATGTTAACATGAGCAAGAATGCAAAACTATGAAATACCTTCAATATAGCCAAAAAAAATTATAATAACCACGGATTCAAAAACATATTAAATGAACCATTATTTGGAAGTATTTATAAGAAAAACAGGTTAAAAAAACGTCACACTAGTAGAAATAACTTGAATTTTGCATTGTAGGATTGCCTCATTGATTAAGGATACATATGTTGCTGTCTTCAGGCAAAATAAGATATATTTAAAGTGTCCATCAATTCAGACCATACACGGGGGCTCCCTCAGTTTATTATGCTAGCCGAATGTAGCACGGCAGATGGATAGTATTTGCTGCGAGAGCGAGGTTCCGACCCTCCCTCTCACTCTCTTTTTGCCAGTACCTCAGATGTTTGAAGGGGGAGAAATATGTATCAAATTAACTCTTAGCAGTGGGGCCTCCAAGCAGCGAGCCCTTGTCTTTTCAGCAATCAGAACTTTGTTATTTTAGTCTTTCAACCAAAACCAAATTGGATTCAATGGCTTCTGTAATTACCTGTAATTTTCCAACCTGTTGCGCTAGCCTTTACTGGTGTGACTGCGAACAGTGAAAGATTGTCTGCTCTGTTCCCCATGCTAATGCTTCAGTTAAGTGCACTAATTCATTTACATCCGTGGAGTGCCGCGTTTGGAAATGTTCACTTTTTTGCGACAGCGTTGGGGAATGTGTGCAGCGGTTTTGGTTTTCTGTCTGTGGTTACCAGCTCACTGAAACGAGACACCCCTTTGCAGCATCGACACCCCAACACTAAACCTCTGCTTTATACATCTGACCTATATATTAATACAGTATGTTCTTTCAAGCCAATTCAGAGGAGACGAGCCTGAAACCCTGGCATCTGTTTTCGCAAAGGTGTGTTAGGCAGATTTTTTTTATTTCTTCTTTTCCATCAACCCCCACCAACTCTTCCTCCATCCCACGTCCTGTTGTCAAGCGTGTAAGAGCTGCAGGAACTCCAACTTGACTCCAGAAATCTGTGTGTGTCTTTGTGTGTGTCAGTGATATTTCCCCTTCAGAGGTACTGAAAGAGAGAGAACTGCTCCCACTAAAATGCTAATTAAGGGCGGTGTGGCAGACAAGGACACCTTAGAGTGTGTGCATTAGCAAGTTTTTACTCCCTGCAAACCAAGCTGCCAGTGATCGAGGCAAAACAAGAGTACAGAGCAAAGTTAGTAAAGACGTACACGAGATTAAGAGAGAACAGAAAAAGGTTTGTTTTCATTATTAAAATACTCTGGACTTTTCTGCAATTCAAATTTTTTTCTTCTTCTTGTGACATATATAACATATAGCATCTGTAAGTGGAATTTTCTGCTATGCTCCAAATTATTATGTGGATTAGTGTAGGAATTGAAATGCTCTTGGTTTTAAATCTTGTCTCTTTTAGATCTGAAGCCTTCCTTGGCATTGGCCTCTTACCCTCACCAACAGATTTTTAAAACTGCGGTACTTAACAAAGAGCGGAGAGCAAAAGCCAGCCATCTAAATTAAACCCTGAAGCCATCTCAAATTACTTTTTGTGAGATACAGTATTACCCAAATCACCCCTGTCTTTGAATTCCGCGATACCAACAAACTTCAACTTCAGATTGGGGTTAAATTGTACATTTTTATTTTTTTCATTTTGAAAAAATGTTCCTCCATTAGTTTTTCAGAGTGGAGGTGGTTGAGGTTAATGTAATTATGTTCTCTGAGGGCTGCATGAATTGCTGGCTGGTAGTGTGACACACACTCCCCTGAAGTGTTCTGCTGTTTGGTTGGCTCTGATGTCTTCTTTTATCCACCTTCATTATGGTGACCTTAGTCAGGTATATTTGGTTGTTGCCATGTGCTTCTCTTTGTATCTCTTTTATTTCATACACCCTCAAAGATCCCTCCACAACATCAGGGAAACATCTCAGCGTTTGCAAATAGAGTAATATTTAAACCAGAGAAATATATACTGTAGCACCCAGTGAGTAATGGCCGTGCCGAGTTGTTAAATCCAGCTTTTGTGGCACATTCATTTTGCCCTGGAGATCTTGGCTGACATGATCGCCCCTTTCTTCATCTCAGAGTTGATTTTAAAGGAATGGCCTTCCTTAGTTTCCTCTACCGTTGGCCTCCTTCCAGCTCCTTTAGAAGAAATGGATAAATTGTCTGATAAGCTTCACCAGAACATTGGAGGTGTGTGGAATGCTGAGGCTGGCTTACATTTTATCTTCCTTTTTGGTTTAATTAAACTCGTTTCTGCATGAGACCAACCGGCTATTCCAAAGTAAACACACCATCATTGCCACTGGGAATTGCTCTGTAGCTTTTTCAATTATTTTCTCTTGTAACACGGTGGAGGAATATAGTAAAATCTTAATTGAGCTGTTTATATTCCTATAGTTTTATTTACTCTGTTCAAGGTGCTTTGTGACACCATTAGTCACTCACCTCTGTCCTCTCTCCTGTTTATTGAGCCGCAGAAGAGCAGAGATTCCTGCTCCGGCATCACATGAGAGAGTCTTGTTTGTTCGTGTGTGTGTCTGTGTGTACAACAGCAGGACTCTCACAATTGGGGAGTAAAATACAGTATATCTTGGAAGACTATCAAAGCGTGCCAGAGGTGTCTTGATTGAGATGGAGCCATACTGAGCTAATGAAGCTCCAAACCTTGGCCATCGATCCACCTCGCAACAGTGCTTTACAGAGATAACAGAGGAGAGCAGTGTGTGCCATCACGACACTCTGATCTGTGTGGCATCTAATTCTGTGTAATGAACCCTCTGCACCGGAGAGCATGATGGGGGGGCTGTCTATGGTAATGACAGGGATAGCATAGCTAGGATGGCCTTTGAAATACTGGTTAGCTTACAGGGTTTTCCCAACCGTGAGGAATGTGTCACTCCAACAAGAACTTCAATTAAATAGCAAATGATCTGGGTATTTGGTGGAATTTTAGCACAAACGTCATGGCAACATGTACAAATATCAGCTCTACTCAAACAATTAGTCAGTTAATCAATTTGTCATCGGCACAAAAATGATTTGCTGCAATTTTTAATGATCCATTTATCATTCAAAGCTGCAGCAATTGATTTTCCAGCAGCTAAGGAGCGGAAAAACGTGTTAACGTAAGTACTGCTTTGACATATTGTCGAGAACTTCATTAACTCCACTACTTCAGGTAGGTGTTGACTGATTCACGAACTGCTTGGTGTTCATCACCATTTGGGAACACTCATGTTTACCTAGTACAGAAGAAGAAGCCCCCGTATATCTATATTTAGAAAGAGAGATATATGAATATACAGTAGATGCCCTGCCAGTGTTTTTTTGAACTCATAATTACTGAAAGGTAGTGCTGTGAACAAATGAAATGTGAACCAAGACTATAAAAAAGTCACAACATCGCTCTAATTTTCATCATTTTTATAAGATTACTGGAACAAAAAGTTATGTAAAAACACAATCAGGAAACATACTCAATAAATATAAATATGACATTTTTCAACACTAACCTGTTAATTCAAAAAGATTAATACATGAATTGATGATAAAAGTCACAATTAGCAGCAGCTTTGTTCTGCAGTGAGATGCTGCTGATAGTTTGTATTCCCTCCATCATTCCTCACTAACAGGATGTGTCAAAGCCTTCATCATCCAGTATTTTGAACTCTCCCCCCCTACTGCAGAATTAAAATAGACGTGGAAAAAGCTTTTCCTTTTCCATGACCACCTCTGCTGGTGCAAATGAAAATGCCCTTCCCAAAATAGCCCATTTTTATCCTTCAGATGTCCACCTTTATTTTAAGCCCGGTGACACCATGCTATCCATCACAGTCAGCTTTTCAAATGTGAGCAGCTCCGGGCAAAACACCCATACAATACACAGTGTGATAGTATGCTCTTGCCGCACAGTGAGACGTATATGGTTAAATTACCACAAGCTTCATCTCTGAGTTGCATTGTACATTCTCTTTGTGCGAGTAAAGTGGAAGTCATTTCTCTTTTTAGGGTAAACATTGAAAATGATTGTGTTGCCTTCCAACTGTTGCCTCAAATTACCACTTTACATAGCCAACCGTTGCTGCACGTTATAGTTTGCCAGGAAAATGCATTTCTGAGGGCCTTATTGAATGTTTGGGCTGGCTGAAAATTGCATGCACTTTAATCATCTTGACCTGGAAACATGATAGTCACCTCACTTCACAAGGCTCTGACACCTGGGAAACAGGATCTGCTATTCTTGATACATGATCGGCACCACAGCACTAAAGACTTAACTTCTACTGTTTCATAGTCTGCGCCGTTTTAAGTACTGATGGGAACTGGAATTTCACATGGTTCAGGCGTCTGTGTTTTCCCACAAGCCACTGGAGTCACAATGTTTGGAGCCTAGTGAAAGTGATTCCGCTAACCTTCCTTTTACTGAGTACACACAAGCACACACACACACACACAAACACACAAAGGTTTTTGATGCTTAATCTTGTTACAACAAAACTGATAAATGATTTCTGTCAAATATATTTTAGAGATAAGAGACGAATGTGTCTATTTAAAGACTAAAATAAGTGCCTGGAAGAAAATCATTTGAGAGCTGACGCCCAAAATAATGGAGTCGGTACTATTTTAAACAGTGTAACTGTAATAAAGATCAATACTATACAATATTGAGGTTCTTGTACTTCACTTTAAAAATACTGGTACTTAATAACTCACAATACTTTTATGGGTTTTCTTAGAATGTGAGCATTTATCCCTTTATTTTGGAGGCAATATGCTTCTAAATCAGTTGGAGATACATCTTTGGCGTGGCTTAGGAGGTAAGGGTGGTCGCTCCTCCATGTCGAAGCTTCCTGAGCAAGACCTTGACCCCAAATTGCTCCCAACAAGCAAGTGGGCCTTACATGGTTCCCTCGGCTGTCGCTGTGTGAATGTGTGTATGAATGGGTGAATGTGAGGCAAACATAAAGCGCTTTGGATAAAAGTGCTACAGAGATGCAGTCCACTTACCATCTTTTTGCTATTTTGTCATTTTGCATCTCCCATTTTGGGGCATTCTTGACTGCATTTCACTGAAAATCGTAAAATATTGAAGGACATTTACTTGTATTTTTCACTTTAATAGAACTACTCTATAAGGACAGGATTTGAGTACTTCTTACCCCAGTGGGTTTAACGTGATGGCGCTGGTACTGATAGTGTAGGTTGAGGTAAGTTATATGTGTGTGTTTGATCTGAGAAGCTTTGGCACAGCGTTTAAAGTTCACCACTCCTCAGGATATTTGCTCAAGCTGTGGGCCTTTGATCAGCACATTATGGTAAACATGACAGATTATTTTCAGCTACAAAAAGATTTGTGGGACAAACAAATACACCTCCTATGACACACTGGCACACGGTGAAAGACAAATGTCAGGGTCAGTGATGAACCATTAGCCAGAATTAGTTTGTGGTCCCAGATTTGTTCTGAACACATTTAATCTACAATAGATGAGCACAAAGTAGCAGATGTCAACTTTTTTGGAAATGAACGTTTGTTCTTATTCCTTAAGCCAGGCAGTAAAGAGAAGATATCCTGTCAACCAGGAAGTAATGAATAAAATTAAGTTGGCTGTTCTTGAACAAAAAGGTGCAAAGCAACGTGGCAGCAGTTTATGTATCAAGGATAAACTAATGGTGTTACTACACATAACACCATAAGTAGATAGAAATGATAAATTAGCATGAACTTGTTCCAAATAATAGACAAAGATTATGCAAAAGTGATTTACTTTAGCACTTCAATGCACTCTGTCTTGACAGACTGTTATATCCTAATATTTCAAAATTACCCCTCTGCTCATTAAACTGTGATGTATATGAATTCATTTTAATTTGCAATGTTTTTCTATTTATGTTGAGCCACTTGAAATAAGATATGTAAATAAAACTGTTTTGGAGTTGTGAAAACACTGTTTTTTTTGTTGTTGATGGAGCTGGGCTACATACAGTATGACCTAGAACAAAGAGAGAAGAAGACACAAATAATTCCAGTATTGTTTTAAAGATATTCTCACAACCCACACAAATAGCGAGAATTCCAACAAGTGAATATCACCATGAATGTGTAATAATGATTACACCTGCTTTTGTAACATCTTATATTATATTGGTCAGACTGCCCAGTGCCTACTTATCTGTCTTATAATCTGTTCCTTTCCACCAAGTTCATCCCTCCATCCCTGAAAATGTCATTCAATGGGAACGGCTGTCAGTAACAATGGAAGCTTTTCAGCAAGATTAAATGTATCACAGTGCAGAAACGTTTCTTTCCTCTCTCTTCTCTTCCCCCATTGTGAGCCAGTGGTTTTACAGAGAAGCTTGTTGCTGAAAAACAAGGTTAAGAAGATCAGTATCAAAGGAGGAGTGTTTTTGTGTGGTTTGCCGGAGAGTCTCGCTTCAGGTTTCAACCTGAAACACAAAGGTGTTTTCTTACCTGATTTGTATTCATTCACACAATGAGTGGACCTGCCTCTCTTGTTTCCAAGTAAGGAGAGTCCAGACGAGACTTTTGTTCCCCCTATCATCGGATATGTGAATGTTGCTTCCTCCAGTACAAGCCTTGGAGCCCAGCCACAAGCTTTGTCCTGGATGAATTTTTTCCTCCTCTTTGTTGCACTGTTTATGCTCTGGGAAGCCATTTCAGATAAACGTAAGAGCTCAACTGCTCTTACATCAATAATACCATGTGCTGTCACACAAAAGTTGCCTTGTCAGAATCAGAAAACCACAAATTAGTCATTTTAAATGTTTTCTTCTGTAAGAACCTGTATGTCAGTTCTTCTAAGAAATCATATAATTTGAGTTGTATATTATTTTTCATTTTAGGGGCAATGAAACGTGGTGTAAATGAAAATTATTGTCTTGGTTTCAGGGCTTTTTCCTGACTGTATCTCCAGAGTCGATCCTCAAGGTGGCTAAGCACGCTTCAGAGAACAACAAAATCTTCTGCATGAACCTCTCGGCGCCCTTCATCAGCCAGTTCTTTAAGGAACCATTGATGCAGGTCATGCCATACGTCGACATCTTGTTTGGCAATGAGACGGTAAGTTACACGGCCTCTGTTCAGGTATGTGGTTGGTAGCTTATAGCCGAATTATTTTATCCTTACGTTGGCCATGTGTGATTCCTGCTTCTTCACATAAGATGGAAAGATAGGAAATCGATTCTACTATGGAGATGTCAATGTCAATGCAACTATAGACGGCAAGATTACTACTAACTACAAAGCAAATACATATACTAAAAAAAACAATACAAGTGTTATACTTGACGTAGTGCTGCATTATGGAGATACACAGTATTTTGCACACCATTGCTTTGTTGCATTTGTTATTATTATTCATTCAGCTTGTATTGTAAGTAACATCTGTTAGCTCACCTTCTGTTGTGCTATTGGCCATTTTTAAAGGATGGCAACATGAAACAGCCTCCAACCTCCTTTTTTCTAAAATTAAATAATATAAGCATATCATTGAGCTGTGTTAAGTATCACACGGCTTAAGTGACAAAAAAAATGTATTCAGTAAAACTGAATGAATATGCATTGAAGAGACGTCAGCTGTGTAAAATACTATTAAAATATCTACAAATAAGTAAATTGATCAAATCCTGTAGAAAGATTTTTTCTGTGACATGGAAAAAATAATAAAAGTTCAGGTTTAAATTACATTTTAGGAATGGTGATTGTACACCATGGAGTTTAAATTAAAAAAAATATATAATAACACTTAATTAGCATAATCTAATTTAGCCTTTATTTTCCTGTATTATCTAAACTGGCATAGCTGCGGGAATGTATTTTGACCAAGGGGTGCCAGGAAAAAAAGACTCCTAAAAGGGTGCAATCACACTAAATACACTTTAACTGCCCAATGGACCGTTGTTAAATAGTTTTTAATGTGGTTGTGGGCATTTTAAATATGCTTAGTGAGTGAGCAGATATGAGTTTAAAAAAAAAACAACATTGTGAACCTCAGCATAAACTGTTTAAGCACCAATCCTCCAAATTCTCTGTAATCCTGAAAACACAACACATAGCATATGTAACCTGATATTGAAAACAGAAATCACGGGACTGTAAATGTGGCCTTTCTCTCCTGGTTGATGCTTATCAAAGTCCTCATTCAGTCATTTGTCTAAAAAATCTACATGAACATGCATAACAATAAGGTTTCAGTCTTTTTTGTACCATTGTTGTGCGTATACCTTGTCCTCAGATGGCGAAGGGTGGAAAATGTTCACCCAGACCGTGGTCGCAAAGGGGAGGCAAAGTTCAGTTAGATTCGAAAGTAGCCCTTGTTTGTGGGTCGAGTTTCGACAAACTCGTGGCGTTGTCTTTTATGTTGTTAAAAGAGAGAATGGCCAAAAGCGTCAGGGAGCATTTTCAGCTGGAGCTCCAGTCAGGCTCTGTCAAAGTGTGAGTGAAGGTGATTCTACATTAACTGTGTGTTCCTTGTTGGTTGCCTTAATAATGACTACTGGGCTCCCAGAGTCCCTTGCTGTCAAAAAAACTCCTGTCACAGTGGTACCATTTCAATTCTACAATGGCCGTACCAACTGAGCAGGAGTTTGAGATCAGGATGGAGAAACTACTTTAATCACAGATTGCTACTTTTTTATAATCAGTCCATGCAGCAGGTTTTCTCAAAAATTGCAATGTAATTTGAGGATTATTATGTGATTTTTTAAAATCTTTTTTTCCTGAAACAGCGGGAATTGACAGAAAGTGCAAAAATTGAGGAAATTGGCAAAAATAAAAAGTCAAGGAAAAAATCTATCCCATAGCGTAATTTCCATGCTATATTCACCTGAATTTGTGATGATATGACAGTGACGTCACTTAGGTTTGATTTGACTGACACGAGGAGGTGCAACTATTGGTGTTTGTGGGAAATGTGGCCTTATCGTGAGGATTTAGGCTGCTAAACTGGTGGTCCAGCTGATTCTCATAACGGGACCACATTTCCCATAAACCCCACTTCACGTTTTGATGAGAGGAAAAGTTGTGATGTCCTGGAGGGGCTGTATAATCACAAGTTGTTCATACCAATAATGAGTTGCTATACTAATCTGACGATGGCACACTGTTACAGCTGTTACAGTGTTTCTTACTGTCAACACAAGGTGTTGCAGCAACCTCATCACCCTCAGTTCTTGTGTAACTGTAGACTGCTGAACTTTTTCCTCTTATGGGTGCAATGGGGCATATAATCAAGTGATTAAAAAAACAACAACATTGCTTCATTGCTGTAAAAACCAGTAACACATTATATGGAAGAGACTTTGACTTTCCTGAAATGCCCGTGTGCTGCGACTGGACAATTGCTCCTTTAGGGCCAGCATTTGATTCCGACATGTCCCAGAAGACCTGAACATAGCACTGCCATATCCTACGGCCTATATTTGAGTCACTGTTGCCTTTCCTCTGCAAAATTCATTTAACATTTCACTTATCACCGTCCTATGAAGACATGAATTGGTCCGGTAATCATTCATCTTAATCACATCACTATTTCATGCCAGTTAATCTATTGATTTTTCCCAGCTATGTGGAAGTGAGTAGGTGGTTGGAGGTCAAGCTGTGTTCACAGGCTGCGGTGCTGCTGGGAAGTATCCTCTAACAGACCGGCCAAGCTTGACTTGGACAAGCTGCACCATTTTGAGGTTGGGAAAGGGAATGCTGGGCTGAGTTCACCTCCCCACTGCTAAAGCAACTAAACAGAGCCCTTTATTTGGGTTAGAGATGGAGTCTACAGACCAGGACAGAGTTGGAAGGAACTGCTCAGCTTTTGAGGATTTATTGCCGTTGCTGACATCAGCTTTTTCCTCTTTTCTTCTCTCTCTGCCACTATAAGCTCTACAAGACCTCCCTTTTACATATGCACCTCTCTCTCTCCCTAATTGCTGTGAGGAATGATTCTGTCTCCTAAAACCACGGTATACAATATGCAAGCATTCTGTATTTTTTGGGTGGGCGGCACTGCAATTGTTTTTCGCTCACACCTTGAGAAATTACAGCTAAATGATGAGGCATAATTACAGTGTGTGTTTGCTTAGGGACATTGTGTCAGGGCCTGCTCCCCAAACTGAGGCTAGTTAAGACCAGAGAAATAAAAGATTATGGGAAAAGGACAGTACAGTGGAGGTTCCATTCCACAACACTTCATTGTAAAATTGTTCACGTTTAGATTTGTTCTCATGAGACAAATATAAAAAATGGCAATGAATTCTCTCACATCAGTACTTCTGTATTTGAACATACCAAAACTATTCTTAAAAAATTACAAAAATATCCAAGTATTAGAATATTGTGGGAATGGAAAAGTCTGTGACATTATTATTTTTAGAGGATGACAAATTCCTCGATGGATTGTGCGCATAAACATTTTAATGCACAGCTATTACTTTTGGATCATGATGAAATTCTTCCATAGCCACTGGGGAAGTGAGCTAGTCCAGGGTGTGTAGGACTGAAGCTTGCCCATAGTGCGTTGACTCCGTTTGGCTTCCTTCTAGTTGGCTGCACGGCAGAGCAAGTAGTCCAAGACCTCCCATTGTGCACAAACCAGACAGGGCTGGCGGTCATCTCTTGGTGCGTGCTCCACGGTCACCCTACCCACACCGGCCCTCGTGGCCATGTTTTCATCCCCCCTCACACACACACACACACATACACGCACACATCCCCACAAGTGATGGCTCGGCCTCAACCCATGATTCTTTCATAAAAATTTGGTGACATTCATCGCCTTGCGGAAAATGCCATAAGCTCATGTGTCTGTCTGCCAGACTCAGAGTCAGAGCAGATAAAGCACTCCTATGTGTCAGGGATACTCTCATTATTTTTTGTATCTTTTAGGTATTCGTTTCATTTATTTAGCTGTAGAAAATGTAAATTAAAAAATATCTGAACATCTGATGAACATCACACTTTTGTCTTGGTTGCCTTAAATTTGGTTCATTGTTAAGGACAGGCGAATTTCACTCACATTAGACTACAAACACCACATACAGGATTAACATAACTAAAAATGTAAAATATGTGCTGCACATCTGCTGTATTGGTAGCAGATAATTTAGGTTTTCTCTCCATTTCTCTCTTTATTTTCTATTTTTATTCACAGTTTTGCAGCTAGAGGCCCTATTTACTGTAATTTACATTTATTAGTAAGAAGCACACCAAAAACAATGATGCATAACGTTGCACAGGAAATATGTGTAAAGTGTGTATACAATTTTGGGCCCCATTTTGATTGTCTAACACCATCACACCCGGTGCTTTGGGCCGTACTGAAATCCATTTTGCTACGTAGACAGCACAAAATCTCGTAAAATCTTTACACCCTGGACACCCTTGGGTTGATCTTTCCAAAGTATGTTATAATAATTCTCAATTAGATATTCAAAAAAGCATTCTGTATATCAACTGAGTCCTTTAATTCTCATGATGACGTCCCATTACAGCCGGACTCACCCTTGGATTGCATTAAATTCCACAACAATCCTGTCGCACCACACACTCTGAAATGTCAATAGCTTGTGTGTGTGTGTGTCTTTTCTTGTTTTTACCTGTGTCTGATGTTGAAATGCGTCTGTGTTCCTGACTTGAGTCTCGCCTGGATAGTTCAGCTGTAACTCAATCCTGCTGGTACTTTTCTGAAAGCTGGCATCAGCAGGCTTCCCTGGCCTGTTGGCAGTCTCATATTTATATAACAGTCTCCTACCCATCCTGTAATTGCTGCTTTTTCGGGGCAGGTGTCTGTTCCTTCACTGTTGGGGAGACAAAGAGACAAGCAACACAGTTACTTCTGGAGCCTCTCTGAGTAGGGATTGCACATACACCAGACTCTACTTCACTTAATTGGCAAACATGTTGTGTGATAACCTGGGAACAGCATAGGCCTAATTGAGTCCTCCTGTGCTGTCCTCTTCTGACTACCTGACATGGAACCCAGGGCATTACATTTCCCTCTATTTAATGGCTGCAGTTAATTAGGCCCGAATGAGGCAATCATTACTCCTGCAAAACCATTTCACCAATAAAATTAGCTACAATTTGCTTTTGCCAT
>OMNV01016132.1:0-27833 GCA_900303265.1 Brotula barbata | reverse complement strand
CCCTGTTGGCCAGTAATGTGCCTGGCAAACCAATTTGACAGTCTCATCTTTGCCCAAAAGATGGGGGAGGCCTCCAGAGAGCCCATTTTTGACTGTGCAGAGGAGGCAGAGCGAGAGTGTTCCTGTCCCAACTGGCGTTAATCATCTTTAGACTCATCTGATGGCCCTTGCCCTTGTTTCTGTGTGTATGTGAAAGTCTGTTGTCTAAATGAGTCATAATGTGTAAATGAGAGGGAAGACTGAGTGGTATTAAACTGACACCGCGGTTCTTTGTCTTTCCTGTCATTTGGGGTATGTTATGAGGTTTTGGGTGGGAGTGGGAGGACAACAGTTTTAGTAACATTTATCATTCTCTGTCACTGCTCGTCTGCTTTGCTTTGTCGTCAGCACAGGCAAAAAAACAAAAAAACAAAAAAAAACATGAGGATAAATATGAATTATTAATAAAAAGTTATATTACAAATCATCCTAGACGTTGTGATTGAAAATTACACAGTTTTGTTTGAGTAGAATTCTACATTCTTTCAGTTCTTCTATCAGTTATTCATCTAAGAAGAACAAGAATCTATTCTGCACAACATAAACCAACACTCTTTTAATCAGGAGACATTTTGAGCTGGGATGAGTGGCTTTTTGCTAACATATTCTCTCTATAAGCACTCTGCCCTTTGTTTATAGGAGACAAACAGAGAGCTGATTGTGAAGCAGCAGTGTCGAGCCCACATGCTGTGCGGGGAACGAGGGAAAAGGAAAGAGACCGAGAGAGGAAGCAGAGGGGAGGAATGAGACTCTCCAACATAATTAACCTTCACTCTCTCCATTTGCAGTGGCCCATGCAGGGACCACGGGCCGCGCAGTATTGCACCATGGGAATATGGGAACATGGAGAACACGTGGTCGCTGTTGTGACATGTTAATATTTTAGGGTAAAAAAGAAAACACACAATCAGCTGATATGGACCGGATGAGTAAGGCAGGTCGTTTAAGCAATTTAAGAAATATGATTAACGGCGCTATAATTGTGATGATTACTAGTATACACACCTTTCCAGTAGTTAATCACGCTACTTCTTAAACACTTTTGCCGACGCTGCTCGCTCCTAGCAATAAATATGCAATCATTTACCTCTGTGAGGCAGGCGTCCAGGAGACTCGGGGAAAACACACCCCACAATGATACCAACACACACTCGAGTTTTGTTGCTCTGAATGTAGACGCACTACAGGCTTGCTTAAGGGCACATTAAATTACCCTTTCCTGAATGTGAGTGTGTGTCTGCATATGCATGTATGGAAGATCTTTTTCTTTCTTGGCATGAGTTAGTCTATGTTTTCCTCTTTACTGTCATACGGGAGCTTTTGATGCTGCTATTTGATGGTGCGTTTAGGTGCCGTTGGATTTTCACCCGGCCAACTGGACTTTATTATTGAGCAATATCACTGCATCATGCATTTTTTAAATATCTATTTTATTTAGATTTTGAGAGGGCGTTCGTGTTTCGCAAAACATCAAAATACAGTACTGCCCGCTAATGAAATATATAAACTTATCGCTTTGTACATGTTGTTTCTTAATCTTATTAGAGAAAACGTTCTTATGAACACAAGCAAATTGTATTCCCATATTATCACTGTACTCAGACACACATTATGTCATTAGTTGATTATCCAGGGACGCATTTGATGAGATCTTCGCCTGAACTATTGAGTGCTGGCTGGTTCCTCTTGCTATGCATGTGGATTTTTCTCAGTCTAAATGTTTCCCATTTCAACAAAACAGAGCAGCGGCACAGTAATATGCCCGATGTGAAATCAGGAATTTAACCCCCACAGAACCTGTGTGGAAACAATAACGTGCTTTAGTCCTGCTTGGAGCTACATGGCCCTACCTAAAGGATACATCTGATCACAGCAGCAATCGTCCCTCCGCTCTCTCCCAAATGTTCCAATACTTGTTTTTATATGCTCAGGAAGGAAAATTGCTCGATGTCACAGGAAGTGCTTATGGCCCACGTGCAGTTCATGTGAAGGCATTTTCTTTCTTTCTCGTTTGACTGATGCCCCCCTTTCTTTGGTCTCAGTCCCTCCGTCTTTCTCCACTTTATCTTTTCTCTTCATAGTTATGTGGTCTCATTTAATCCACTGACGGTTTTTGAATCAATCGTGACGTCGTAGCAGAAGATGCCAGTATGAACGAAAGTCGCCGGAGAGACGAGCAGGGCAGCTGAATGAGGCCCATTGAGCCGCATTCTAAGCAACATCTGCTGATTTCGAGTGAGCCTTTTCCACAGCAGTGACTCTTTCTCCTGAGAGTTTAAAGGTGCTAGATTGGGCCCAAGTATCACTGGAATCTTTGTCGTGTTAAATGCCAATATAGACATACTACTCAGATCTCTTATTTCCACTTGAAAGTGTCGATAAGGAGCCCATGTCTCTGTATCAGACAACACTTTACTATTAGAAGAGGCAAATTACTACGAGATAAAACCATTCAAGAACAACAGTATTTTACATTTGGATCCTTGCGTGTTTAAGGCATTTTCTATCTTTAGAGCTTTGTCAAAGGATGCTATCGTTCCGTAGATCACACTGTGGCATTACATGCTGTTATAAACACTCCCCTGCTATCCAGACGCTGTCAGCACGGCTGTATCTGGCAAGCTGAAGGGTTGCACACTTGCTGAGGTTACTCATCTCTTACTTTCCTCCCTCGTCCATTTGAACGCTCTCAGTCACCTGCTCTATCTACACGCTGCTGGTGAAAAGGAGCAGCAAGACATATGCCAGTGAAACGGTGAATGTAAAGCGTAAAGTGGAAAAGGTTCGGGCGGAGGAAGTTTTGTTCTGTCGAGAGGCAGAACCAGTGTGTGGGAGAGATAAATCACCGAATCAAAATAAATCTTTGTATCTTTGTCTCCCTGTTGGATGCATAAAGCAGGATTCAGCGTTCTGTTTACTCAAATGAAAGTCTTATATGTCGTTGATGTTACACGGTACATTTTTGGTCCTGAGGAACAGCACGGACAGGGCTCCTATCCGCTGCAGCTCAGGTCGGCTGAAGAGAGAGATGGCGTGAGCAGCGGTGAGAGCCTATTTGTAACAGTTGAAGTGCTGTGCATTTTAGAGGGGTGGGGCAGAATTTATAATTTGTTTTAAGGTCCATTTTACACTCTGTCCCTGCTGTGTTGACTGACAAGATCACTCAGTCGAGTAACCGTGCTCTCTTATGTGACAGGGGAAAATATTTAGCTGTGCATCCAGGCCTGAAAAAAGAATTTACACAGTTGCTTATTCAACATTTTTTTTCAATAACTCCATAATTATGATAATATTGTTACTAGCTATACATAAATGGTCATTAAAAACTAAATTGACCCATTAGAAATGACTAAAACCTGACCAGGTGGCTACTTAAAGACCCCTCACCACTATGCTAACGCTACAGTCTGTAATCCCTTTAGTGGTCTCGCTCAGGGCAATGTTGACGATGCTTCCAGCACGTGTTATGGTACAAACCTGCTGCTACCGTATATATATTCTGTGGAGTGGGTGTGTGGATGGATATGTGCTAACAAGCCCAGGTGAGCGTGGCTGGCCTCACCTTCTAATGCGCTAATAAATGCAGCGGTTTGACAAACTGCTGCCAATGTTAATGTATGCGCTTTCACCTCCCTGTGACAAGGTGAGGCAGTGAGGGCAGGTTAACAACACACTGCAGCTGGAGGGTTGATGTGTAGGGCTTAGAGCATGTTCGGGTGTGTGCATGTGTTTCTCATGCTGACACCCTACTCTGCTGAACTTTGACTTGACATGGAGCAGATGTCCATGAATCTATCATTTGGTGTTTCATTAGCTAGCAGATGTTAAGTGATACATACCAAGGCATTTGCAATATACTACTGAAAACCTGCACAGTTAAAGCATGTTTTATTCATACGGGGAAGATTAATCAAAAATTCAAATGTATACAGTTTGGAGTGTGGCTTTTGTACAACTAATAAAAGTTTATTCTGTGGGTTTATCTGCAGGACTCTATTAGACTTTCTGCGGCACATGATCTGGCACGGCCATTGGGTTATTTAGACGCGCGTTATGTCGGCAAACAGTGTTATTTAAGCACCTTATTGATCATGGCGTGTTTTCGGACGAACGTGCATTGAACCAATCAGGGAGTCGCCCGGTGTTCACTTTGAGAACCAAATGCGCTTGAGCGTGGTTCATTGCTATTTAGATGACAGAACCAAAACTTGATGTAACAGGATTCTCGGCTGAGGAAACGGATTTGCTCGTGCCTTAGGTGAAAGCGCGTAAGCAGGAGCGGCTCTTTGTTTGCATCCCACAGAAGACAGAATCCACAAACATGTACATTTTTTTTCGAACTTTACTATCCACGGAACGATTTGCATACACAACTTAATCTGTAACCACATAGGCGTCACATATCATATCATTTTCAAGGTGACGAGGTGGCGGCAAGAGTTTCCTCGCTGTCTGGCATCGCCAGAACACCTGCACAGTGCCAGGAGACGGGGAAAACAGGAGCTCACCACAGAGTACACGTACGTTGTGAACTGCAAATTACCGTGCTCATGAAATCGAAGAAAAACACGTAAATAGAGATTAATAGATTTGTTCGACGTGGTTTGACTTGGTTTAAACGGTAAATGCATTCTGCTGCCCCCACGATAGAAACGTGCCACCCATTTCCCTGACCACTCCTTATCTTAAGACCAACGTGCCCATAGGTGCACAGATGGGCGCAAGTGCATTTGCTACTTACACAACATGGGTGTGAAAATGACAACTGCGCAGGTTGTAGGTAGCAATGTCACTTGCGCTGCTTTGCGCTGGGCGTAAGATACCGGAGATAGACATTGTTTGAATAAAAACAATGGTTGAAAATTAACATTTTCATCAAACCTACCTGTGACTGACAGGATTACAAACAATAGATGTGTTGCATGTTCTGGCACTAACCTGTCTCTGCTCCGTCGGGAGGGGAAAGCAGCATTGCAGCCAGCCACAGTGCACACATGCATCTCTTTGAGGTGCACGTTCTTGTAGTGCAGTTTCATGCTGTAGGAGCTCTTGAAGCTCTTCTTACACACATAGCAGATCTTGGGGTCGGGGCTTGAGCACGGTTCTCCCTCTGGTGAATGAGAGGAAGTGAATTTGGGTGGGCTGGCACCGTATCCCATTGAAGAGATGAAGCTCTCATGCAGCGCGGCCATGCTTGCAGCAGCAGCTGCAGCTGCCGCCATGCCTCCGTTATAGAGGCCGTACTGGCTCATGCAGAACATGTCATAGGTGGGATCATTGAGTTCCTCCTTGATCTTGATGGGGGGGTGGTGAGCGGATGGTGAGGAAAGGCCTTTGCCTTCAGTTTCCTTTCTCAAATGGGCTTCCTCACCACCGTCTTCATCGTGTTCCTTCACCAAGCCCCTCCCTGCCCTGCTGTGTTTGTGTTCATCTAGCTCCATCATCTCATCACGGTAGAACATCTTGGAATCAGAGGTTTCAGACTCATTCTCAAAGTCTCTCTCGTGATCCTGATCCTCAGAGGTGAAGCTGTCCATACAGCGGAGCTCACCAGAGCCTCGAAGATCGTTTGCACCCCGACTGTCGTGACCGTTCCCTTCCCTGCACTCATCTTCACTGTGCCTCATCATGCCTCTCATGGCCAGGCCGGGGCTCATCTCATCCTGGGAGGGGGACTGTTGCCCGCTGCCACCACTGTGGTTTCCGGTGCTACTGCCACCATTGTTGTTGCTGTTACAATTTCCATTAATTTTGACATTGTTGTGTAGAAGGGACGACTGGTGATGGTGGTGATTATGATGGATGTTATCATCGTCGTCCTCGTCTTTGTCCTCATAATCATCTGCCACGTCAATCACCTCCTTCTCAATCTTCACCGGCATGCTAGATTTGCGCGGCTTCTTCTTGGGTGTGGGATCACTGTTAGCAGTGGTGGAGTCATGATTGGCACTCAGTGTAGGTAAGCAGTGTGACATGGGTCCAGCCTCTGACACGTGAATATTGTTATTATGAGCCGCAGCTGCAGCGGTCAGGATCTGCTGCTGCTGGTCCATCAGGGTGGTGCTGTTGGTGGTGGAGGGCAGGATGGGACTGGTGGGTAGTGACACCGGTGGACTGACGAGGTCCGCAGGGGACAGTAGTGTACGATAGAACGGGGGCACTGGCTGGACTGGCTGCACTGACTTCAGGGAGGGGAACACCAACGGGCTTTGGAGCGGTGAATGAAGCATGGGGTCTACCGGGGGAGTCGTAAAGCCCAGTGGTGGCCTTCCAGGGCTGGTGAGCGTGAAGCCACCATTCTTGGTGCTGGAGATGACAGGAGTACCAGAGGTTGAGTTGGCACGAATGAGGTCTTTATCGCGGTTATTGCGCAGCATGGGCATGTGCAAGCGAGGATTGGGGTTGGCACTGTGGCGGTTGCGGCTACGTAGTGAACTGAAAACCATGTTGCAACCCTCAATGGTGCAACGGTGTTTAATCTTCAAGTGCACGGCGTTATAATGTATTTTAAGTGTGCCTTTGTCGTAAAAGGTTTTACCACATGAGTTGCAGCACACGCGGCCTTTGCGTGACGTGGCTCCCATTCGGCGCATGCGATGCATCTTGGAGGAAAATGAAGCGTGGGTGATGGTTTTAGACTGCTCATCCTTTATAAAGTGGTGATGAACGTGGTGGTCACTAAGACTGTTAGACTGCTGAGTTTGACTCTGAGGCTGTTGCGGGCCGGACTGCTGCTGTTGTTGCTGTTGATGTTGCGTCTGCTGCTGTTGCTGCTGAGCCTGATGAGTGGAAGGCGTTGGCGAAATGGGCGATGCGCGGTTGTTGGGCTCTGTCTTGGGTTCAATGTTGTTCATGGCTCCCAAGGCCCCACGACTCGGGCTCTGGCCGGTGCGGAAAGGCGAAAGGGATACTTCTGACTCACTGGTCTCCACCTGTTCCCCTTGGTTGGGCAGGCTGGGCTCACGGAGCCGGAGGGCTGACTGCTCCATTGGGAGGCCATTAGGGGGCAAGCCAAGCATGGGGGCAGAGACTGGGTTGATGTACTGGAAGGGCAGCAGGAAGGCTAGGCTGTTGGGTATATTCTCAAAATGGTGAATGCTGGATGGGCTGCTGTTTTCCAGATGTGTCAAGAGCCCTGGGCTACGGGTCCGGTTGTTACTTTCAATGAATGTCCTAATACCAGAATCAGTCTTGGAGGAGGGAACTGTTACAGCCTGACCTTCCTTCTCTTGAATGGCCATTAGCTCCACAATGGATTTGGTCTCACCAAAGCGCAAGAACTGCTGCAGGGTGATGATCTCCTCTTCTCGGGACATGATGGTCCAGCGGTCCAAGACTTTGCCTGCAGCATCCTATATGCCCCAGAGGACACAAAAGAAGAAGAAAAAAAAAACAAAAAAACAAAAATATTATTGATTTTGCATAATCATTTTGGTCAGAGGAGAAGATAGAGCAGGGGTTAGTGTAAGGGTGAGCTTTCTGCCTTATGAAATTCAAAGACCCCTGGAGCGACAAGCTCGTCTTAAGTCTCCACCTTCTACTGTCATTCTTTCCAGCGGCTTTAACTTAAATAATTTTTAATCTATCGTCTAATTTTGTGCTCACCGAGATACACAGCGATGAGAATTGGAAAAGTGTTGCTGTTGGTGAGGATCTAGTACTTTGTAGGTTTGTTCATCTAAAAATACTTTCTAAAAAGATGTGAACTCTTACTGGGACTCCCTCTGTACACACACAGCCCTTGTGGATATTTTCAAATTGTGTGAGTCAATTAATGATGGCTATGAGAAAAAAAAATACAATAATTAATGCATGCCACTAATTACACGTTGGTGAGTGTGTTTTCCATCTCTAAGGGAATTAAATGCTTAAGAAAGGATGAGACCATTATGTATAAGAGAATGGCTTCGGATATTCAAACAGGAAAACATGTTTGCCTGAGATTGTGTTTCCAAATGCCTTGGCAGAGGGCTCCTACTCCGCCAGTTAAACGGGCTACTCATTAGCATCTATCACCACGTTAAAATTCATAAAAAACTACAGAAAAAATCAAAACAGCAAAATAAAATCGCAAATTTTAACATCATTATTTAACATTATTTTATCTAACCCCTGTTCCAACTGCTGCACTTTGGAGGAGGTGGTGAAAGACAAATTTCCATCTAAGATACCAGAATTGCTCAAAAGGGACTCATACTGCAGGCATTATTCTAGAAGGAACAATTTCCTTGGCTAAAGTCTATTGGCGATGCTGCTATTAACACCTGAAAAATAAATCACCCAGACGTCTTGCAACTGTTCATGTTGTCAAGCATCATAAGATAGCAAGGGAATCTCCGACCGAGAGTTGAGTTTCTGGTTCAGCTACTAACTACGACGCAATGAATATTTGACCGATGTTCTTCTCTCCTAGAATGAACTGTTGTTCCCTGTCTTTAAAGGTCTGATACTTAAAGTACTGTTACTGCTGCCACTGCTAATGTTTTGTAAAATAGCACGGATATTTGTGTGAATAAAAGCGAGTATAAGATAGAGACGGAGAGTGTAAACACTACAGATAACAAAAGTTTCTAAGGGACAGAGCAAAAGTGACACCGAGGGAATAGCGTGAGTGATGACAATTAGTCAAAGTGAAATGGTAACATTTCATACGTGCTCCTGCAGACTGGGATCTATAAAAGATAAATGGCAACTCTGGTGAGTAAAAAGCTGTAAAAACTAACATCACAAAGCACAAAGGGCCTGCAAGGAAAAAAAACAAAAAACGGAAGATAAATGTTTAAAGAAAGACGGAGAAGGACAGAGATAGTTGGACGCAGAGAAAGAAGGGCAAAAACAGAAAATAAAAGTGCAGGAGGGAAGCAGGCAGAGGGATGTTGAGTGGATTCACATTGTGCCCTTAGATATACTGGAGAAAGAGATCCTTCTGAGACTAAACATCAATAGTCACTGGGGTATTTTGTTGTTAAATATACATTAAAAAACATTTTACACTTTCATTCTGTGTGCACTGCGGAGTTTAGCCTGGAGGTATGACTTTAAATTCTAGCCTGGGCACTATTATTTCATACTGCATGTTCATGTGGGCATTTGTACGTCCATTTGATTTAATTGGGGGAAAAAAAAGAAAGTAAATTAGAAAGTGAATCCATACATCATCCTACAGATAGAATGTTCCTTGACTGTATGAAGAAGTGCAGCAGGCTATTAATGTTTTCTAATAACAAAAAATGCAGCTGTTAGTGTTACAAATGTAATAATATAATACACAAAGGAACAATTACAACGCTGATTTTGATTATTAAAATAGTCCAAAATCAATTATTCTCATGAAGATTGTTAACATAACAATCTATACAATCACCGGTTGACCAAGTTTAATTGACGATTAGCCACTTTAAAACATCTTGATAATATTTTTCACAATTCTTTAAAATGATGTTAAGATATAACACAATCTTCCACGGCCGAGCTGATTTAGTCCACAAGCTACAAGTGATATAATTAAATAATTTGTTGCAAGTCAGCAAGATGGATTGATCATCTTGTCCTCAAAACTCATCCACAATACAAAGATCACGTCCCATCCTGTTCTCTGACTTAGACAGGACTGGGCCTTGGCTCATGGTTGGAGCGGAGAAGGATGAAGTGGACACACTGACTAATTCACAGTCAGCGCAGTTGGTGTGTCCATCAGAGTTTTTCATTACATCGATTTATCACTTAACAGTGGCAACATCAAATTCAAGGCAAAATGTTTTAATACAGAATAATACTTGATAAACGGTAATGAACAATCAAAGCTGCAGTGTGTGGAAATGAGGATCTATGGTGTTGACACAAATTTGCAGACAAACACAGGCCCCCGTAGTCCTTACTACAGTACGTCTCATACTCCACTCCCCTGCATTAGCCTTGTGATGCTTTGAGAGAAACAAATATGCCATTAGAAGCACTTTTACAAGTAGGCACTCATCTTCCAATTAGCTTAATGTGGCCCTCTTTCCCTTATATTTTCCAGGCCTGCCCCACCTCTTCTTGTACACTCCCTCCAGTAAAATCTCATTAATCCACCCCTCCCCCATTCCCCCCTGTGCTATGACATATTAGTCTGTCATTATGCATCCCAGAGTCCTTTAAACAATTCAGCTAAACCTCTGTTTGCCAGGTTAATGACTATTAGCCAATAATTACAGCAGAGAGATGATGGGGTACACACTTTATCTGGTGGACAGCCTGCTGCTGTTAGTTTATTTTATCTGCCTGCCTCCATGTCTCTCAGAATTAATCTCGCAATGGCTGTATTTATTCATCTCGGTGCCACTGCAGTGCATTCTTAATTCATGGCTGTGTCTGTAATAATTGTGCTGCTGGATGTTGTGCAGTGGGTGCGTGGTGGGGCATTCGCCTTATAAATTGCTGACAACGAGGACGAGCAAATGATAGCCTTGTCATGAGCCAGGGCACCACTGTCAGTTAAAACAAATCACGCAATTATGTAATTAGCAGGTTATGTGCTGTGCTGTATTAACAGCCTGGGTGTGCGGCGGTGTTAGGGCGGATGGTGTGCATTAGCGATTAACAGCGTAACACGCTTTTCACTAATAATCACCTATCACGCGAGGCAACCGTGTCTGGAGAGGGATGCGACATCACGGAGAAAAAAAGGCTAATATTAGGAAGCTTTACAGGTCCTTGACCCTCTGAGTTATTTAGATCTTCATTATGGCATCTACAGGGGGAGACAGCTCAGTATGATCAACCTCTCGCAAGACAGTATCATTTGTAATGTGGAGGATCAGTTCTCACAATGGCAAAGTGAACCATGGGAACCACATTGATTCACCAATCACCTTGCAGTGAATGCGATCTCCAGCAAGCCTCAAGGGAATCCCCATTGATCCCAAGGCCTGCTCTCAGATCCAGTTCCTTAAAAAAGCTGCTCTATCCTTGTGTTCACCACATCAAGGGAGGTTAAGCTGAAGTTCCTTGTGATCTGAGAAGGTCTTGAACCTTGGTGTTTCCTTTTCCATATTCTGTTTCTCTCCCTACCCCATCTCTGGCGGTATGAATAATGCAGAAGAGCTAGTGGCGAGGGGTGCCATGGGGGATGGGTTTGTGCAAAGCCCACTGCCTGGAGCCATCACATCAGAGGGCAAGGGCTCCCAAGGCACAGGCTGTTCCCCCTTGGCTCCTAGTTGTAGGTCACAGGTCATCTTTGAACAACCAGCTCTACTTCTTCCACTGTGATGGACAACAGAGAAATCAGTAGCTAAGTCTGGACGTGGGTGGAGGACATTGGTAAGAATCATAGAGGTTAAAATTTACACACTGTGATCATGAAAAATTCCTTGTTTGTACTCCATAGATCAAAAGAGCTGAATGTGACCTTTGGATGTTTGATGTTTTCTCAGCTGGAGTTACACTAAATTGTGTTTTTACAGCAAAATAACAATGTTCATGGTTTCATAATTAATAAGGCAACAACGCTAACATCTGCGCATCAAACAGGACGTACTGCAGGACACCTCTGGACCAATCAGCATCACACTGTGGTTGCTTGTGTGGGGCAGGGATAACACAATGACACCATCATTGATTGAACCATGAAATATATGTATGCTGCAAATATTAATATTACAAATAGAAATCTAATATTTTACACAAAAAAATATATTATTGTTATTCAATAATGTGCCAATCGGAGGGTATTGTAATGAACTATATCCCCACTCCTATCTACTAGTGTTCTACTTTGCTCAACTCAAGGTTGTTATAATTCACAACATTCGTAGAGTCCACGTCTTTATTGAGCTATCAGCAATGGGAAGGTTTCTGTTTCTGTGTGTAACTTCTGTCTCTATGCTAGATAATCAACTTGGTTTCCATGTATTCTCGTTCTTGGCCTCGTTTCAAAGGGAACTGCTATGATCTAACGGAAATGCAGGTGATTCATTTAACTCCAGATGAGACCCAGAATTTCATATAGATCTGTTCAGGTTTGATTCCCACTTTATCATTTACTTTAGAGCATTGTCTTGGTCAACATTAAGCTCCTGTCCAGTCACAGAGGGGGGCTCCACGGGCTCTGGTATGAATAAATGTGAAGAGGCTACGGGCCTGTTTCACTGGGTGAGGAGCACCGATCAACAAACTAGCCGCAAGATACCCTGCCTTCACCTCTCAACCTGATTTAACTCATGGCTTTGGTTAAAAATTCATGACTGCGTGTTAGTTGTTGCTAAGGGCACATTAATCGACTGGAGTGAGATTTATAGTGCTGTTGCAGACGGTGAGGTGGGGAGGGGGGGGTCAGGGGGTTATTATTATGGCCTTTACCACAGACCAGTGAGTCACAATCTGGCACTTTCCAGTATCCAGGTGGCCTTTAGTAAACAGTTTCCATCTTTTCCCAGTCACAAGTCTTTTATCATTATCTGTTTTTGAAATCATGCCCACCAAAAAAAAAAAAAAAAGATCACCTAATCTCCCAGTCACCCCACCAACCTCACCCCCCACCTCCAACACCACAGACACCCTCATTGTTTTAAAGCTGTCCCTCGGCATCTTTTAAAAGCGGAAAGGACAGTCCTTTGGCCACGACCCAGCAGAGGTGCAGATGGGGTCGCACATGGAAGCCATTTCAGGCTTTGGTATGTTGCAGAGCAAAGTCGGCTGTTCTCTGCTCTGAGTTCAGAACCTCTGAAGAACCGCCTCACAGCACTTGCTCATGACCAGCGTCTGGGTCTGGACTGATGTATTGATTCCATGTCTCTTTTCACAAAGCATACACAATAATGTTGACTCGCCTTACCCAACTGTGCTAAGAAAGCGTAGCCGTGGTCAATGTGTAAAACTCAGTGGACCTAGCACTGAGCCAAAAGGGATGCCTCAGAGAACAGGGGTGGAGTGATAGGAGCATAGAGGGAATGCCTGATGGTTCACATTAATTGGGGATGATTCGTGTGATCTGCTGAGTCTAGATGTAGCAGCCAGGTCTGTCGTGGGCCTGGGAGACAGATGTGGGGGCCGCTGTGCTCCCTCCAGGGCCAATAGAGAGCAGTGAGCCGCTGAGAAATGGTCTGTCCAGTGTGTCTGTGTGTGTGTATGCGTGTGTGTGGTGTTGGAGATGTTGGGGGGGGGGGCTGACAACCTGCTTTTCTCTTCCTCTTGTATCACATCTCCTTTGTCTTGATTACTATTTTGGCAGGAGGCCCGTGAACAAAAGGCGCATTAACATATGCTCACAATTTGCTCTTTGGCCACATAGCCACATGTTTGTGTTGTGTCCTAATTTATCAGTCATTTCTGTTCTTGTTTGGTGTTATACTCACTCTTCATCACATTACATCCTGAGGCCTTTCATGGGTAGTAGAATACAGTCTTTGGTGATCCTCATGTGCTGAAAGAAGTAGAACCTAACGTTTGTACAGTATGCATGTTCCTACGATGAAATTTGGGAGTGTGTTTGTGACCACGTTTTGTATAAAGATCCTGAAAAGTTTCAGCCTCTTCTGCAGCAAAAAAAAAAAGTGACACATGTTTTGATTAATCTTTGCCTTTATATCCGCTGCAATGTAACCAAAATAATCCAAACACCCGACTATTACATTTTACTGTGTAAAAGGAAATGAATGTGAATGGATAATGGATTGTATTAGAGGTAAACCCCCAAGTCATTTTGTTTTGGGCTAGCTTGGAACAGATAGAGGTGTCTGTAACACAAAGACAGACTGCATTAGAGGAGCTTTTCAGCTTTCTCCCGTGCTTTCGCTATGGAGCAAGCAGGAGGAAAGAGAATAAGCTAATGGACTCTTTACTTAATGTGATCAGAGCCATTATTGACATGCTGCCAGGAAGATGCAAGACCATTAACTCGAGCCTCTCACTGTGGTACCTTCCCTCCACCCCACTCCTTTACCCGACAGTATTTCACCGCCTGCCTGACTCACATTGGGAAGAAGGGCCACTGGGGGGTGTGGGTGCCCCAAAGGAGTCTATGTCTGTCATGTTAAGTAATAATATACAATATGGAATGTTTGGCAAAAACCATGTGTTTCACAGTGGGAAAATGTGTTTCACAGAACCTGGTAAATATAAATCTTTCATTATGGCAGTGTAATATTTTAGAGTTTATTCTTTAAAATTACATGGAGGAATTGATATCAATAAGTACTTGACAAGTCCAGTTTTCGTGCAGTATACACATCCTTTCAAGGGAGAAAATGCACTATGTTGTATTTCCATTTCTGTCATCGCGCTCGGTTGTGTAATATAATGCAGGCATGAAATAAAAAGTATGATTAAAACTAGAGATTCTACGAAATGAGTTTCTTTGTTGCAAAAACACACATTTTATGTCTTTTTCAAAAGGTTACTATACAAATAAATAACAAAAGTTCAATGGGGAGAGAAGTCATGATGTTAAATATTTAGAGACTCTAACATACAAAATATGATTACATTAAAAAGCCTGTAGTCTTGATTGTGTAGTTTTAGATTTTGTTTCTAGACCCAAATAATTGTGTCTCGGTGTTGTTTGGTGTCTCACAAACGTGTCAATGAAGGCAGCATCGAACATTGCTCTCTACACTGCTATTTGAATCTACCAAATAGCTATAAATAGCTCTCAATGCCTATCGTTGACTTCTGTAAGATGATGCATCAGCTCTAAAAGTTTTCATGCATACTGTACGTATGAGCTTGTTCTGTGGTCCTTAGATGATCTGTGTCAGCAATGAAGCTTTGAAACTGTTTCAGTCCACCCAAGGACAGCAAAGACAAAGGCGCAGTTCATTGTGTAAAAAAAAAGAACAAAATTAGTGAATACGGTCGGACAATTCATAAAAGAAGTATCAGTTAGTCTGTATTAAACAAAATACCACAGTTTTATCAAAGTGAAATATTGCAATGAGTCAGTAAAATAGGCCCAATTAAAATTACAACAGTGCAATCTCTCTGTTTTTAAACTGCCTCAGTGGAATTGTTGCCTGGCATGTAAGTTGGCTCATTCGTCTTGGAAGCAGAGGGTGCCAGTGTGGCTGCAGTGTGATTTACACTACTCTAACCTATGTGCCAGAACACATCCAGCCCCTGTGGCCCAGGGGCTCACATCGCCAGCAGTCCACAGAACATTTGTGTATACGTGGGCATGCTTTTTGTCTATAATCATGTGGGTACAGGAAGTAGTGCTCAGGTCTCTCGGGGCATGGTTCCAGGTCCCTGGGCCTGTCTACTGTCATAAGTTCCAGAATGGTGATTACTTTTTGCAAAAATAAACACCATTACCATCTGGTGCTGCCTTTTTGTGCTGTAACTTATCCACCGAGAAAAGCTCTAGACCATCAAAACACACCGAGTGGAGAACAATACCACAAAAACATTGACCCTGCACTGTAAATTGTGTTTTGAATACCTGTGCATGTTTGAGAGCACGTGCCATATAATAACTCTCATTTAGGTACTGAGACTGAAACCAAAGTCATTTTCAATACGCGACGTATGAGAGCGCAGATAGCGGAAAACGGTTTAACAGGACGCACGGTGAAAAGGTAGGACCGTGGTCATACGAGACTGTTGAGGCCTCACAGAGCAAGCAGCTGTTTGATCCATCTATGGCACATCTGGTCCTCAACACACTCAATCCATTTCACTCAACTTCTCCTTTTTAGTTTTTCATTGTTCCTCACAGTCTACTAAACTCTGCATTCCTCTCTGTGGCCCACAAATATTTATTTATCATCCATCATGCTGCCCACTAAACAGTAATTTGAACATATCAGCTTTTGCTTTGCACGTGCTTTGTATTGATTTTCAGGACTAATTGATATTCGTCCCATAACAAACAGCTACGCATATTATAGACTCACAGCTGCAAGGGGGTCCCTACCTCAAACGTATTTTAAGTAAAATATCCAGCATCTCCAAACCCAGTGGCACTAGGCAGAACAATGAAAGCTGTCATTCCGTGTGTAGTGGGTCCTGAGAGGGCCATATAGCGCTTAACGGCTTCATTGTTTCTTTTATTGTCGGGAGAAGGGCGTGTACTACACAGCTTTCTGTATCCTGGAGGGAGATGTGACGACAGGACTGTCAGCTCCCTTTAACTCTCCACGCAACTTCCTTCAATAAATGTCAACTCTACGACCCGGCAGCAAAGCCTTGACAGGGTGGGTGGCCGTGTCAGCAGGCCGGTGGGCCGCACAATGTCTCCGGTGACATGGGGGAAGTATAACAGACCACTTGCGTGTTTGTTCAGAGGGGGACATGGGGCCACCTGGAGGCTCGGGTCCGGAAGAACCTCTGACAAACTAGCTCAACGGTGCGTGTGGACATCTGTTGGTATAAGTGTGTGTCCACCACATATTAGGACAGATCATAGGAAAATATGTGTACACAATTAAAGTGCTTTTTGCATCGTACAGCACGTGGTAATGGATTTGTAAATGAAATGCTTGTCTGAATTTAAGTGTATGTTTTATGTTGCATTTTGACTATCACCCACTTTAGGTTTGTGCTGATTAAAGCATGTGTGTAATGTAATCTTCCTCTGTTTGGGTCAGGCTTGGAATGGTAGTGCTGTGCAGTGCAAAACTATTGATCCCTACAGTCCTGTGGTCTACAGGGTTCCTGTCAGTAAACTCATTGAGTCGGAGCACCCTCCATTCCCCTTCTCTGCCCTATGTAGCACTACAAGCTAAACAGCCATCACAGAAACTCAATATGGCCAGACTGGGCCTCAGTTGTGAACTAGCAGCAGTGCCCTACAATGTCCCACGAGGCTGAGCTAAGTCAATTTAGTGTCAGCATAGCATCTCGCCTCGTGGACCTGTTGCCAGTTTTGTGTGTTAGCGCTAATATGTCTCTCCATATGAATTACAAGGATGGGAAAGGAACCCAGATGCAATAAGTATGGATTAGCTAATGTTCAGCCTCTGTCTCGGTCTTGGTGGACCGGAGGGGGAAGGTGTGATAGTAATAGCCTCTAACAGGGTGTCTCTGGCCTGCAGGTGTAGATGGGGCCACAAAAGGCTTCGGGATTTGGAAGAAGCTTTGGGAAATAAATTTGCCTTTACTTTTCTCTTTGCCACACAAACGACGGGGGGTGGCCGCGTAAGACAGCATCGAGAGAATGATTAGGGAAGAAAAAAAAAGATAGAATGAGTGAGATTGGATGTTTATGCTTTTTCTTCTGACTATTGATCAACCTGGAGGGCCAGAAGTGTTTGCTGCGTCTGTGTGTCAGTGTGTAAACTCATCGATTGGTCTTCGTATAGTTACCCAATGTGTAGGCCAGTGCACCTGACGGAGGATGAGTGGGATGGGAGCAGAACTTAGAAAAGATGGAAACAAAAGGTGGGAGAGGTGAGCGTGTGGGGGAGTAATTAGGAACCATGTTTCCACTTGACTCTATATATCGATCAGGGCTAATTCACTCACCGTATCTTCCCTTCAGCCAGTGTGCCCAAGAGCTTTAATAATTCATGCTGCATATGTAACTCTTGTACATTCCTGACCAATAATTTACATGTATACCTGCGTATCTGATCATAAGCCACTCAAGGGAAATGTTTCTTCCTTTTTTTAAGCATTCAATATTCTCCGGTATCTGAGTCAAGCAGTCCACTACCGGCATGCCTAGTTGATGTCAATATTTTGCCGAAACCGTCATAATTAATCAGTCGGAATCCGAGAAATTGTCTCATCCCGCTCACACACATTATGTTACCTGCATTACAGTAAGGTAGCATTTAAGAATATGCAGTTCGATTAAGCAAAAGTTCATATTTCCAAGGTGTAGACATAAAATATATATACGAGATAGACTTAAAACTTGATGTAGACTGATATGGTATGTGGACTACATTTCTATGGCACTTTCCTAGTCTAGATTCTCTTTAAAGGCTTTACAACGTTTTGCCTCAAATTCACACACTGACGCATGCTGAGATTTCCACGCAAGGCTCCTCTTCCACTTGTCAGGAGTAATTTGGGGCTCCGGTCTTGCTCAGGGACCTGAGACATGGAGGAGCAGAGGATTGATCTGTCTACCTTCCGATCACTAGGCGATCACCCTACTCCCACCCTTAAAGACTTCCGTAGCGAGAGAAGAAGTAGAACCGATATGAAACGTTTAGGTTGAGATGATTCATGATGTTTTTCTTTACTACAGGTTAAAAAAATGTCACATGCAAAAATACAAATATGCGGTCAGACAAACACACATCCACACAAATACACACACACACACACACCCATATTATGCAGGTCTTGCTTACCACTGGCAGTCCTTGCGGGCAGATGTGGAGTGTCTGCCAGAGGCCTGTTGAGTGAGTAGGCCAGTGTAGCAAATGCTGGGCAATACGGTGGGCTGCTTTGATGTCTGTCTGTGTGTGTGTGTTTGTGTGCAGGGGGAGGTCAGTGAAACAGCAGAGGGACTGTGTAATCCTCTGACATGCCTGTGGAAAAATACAAGGGTCCCTCTGACAGTGGCTGTTCTAAAGGCTCAGAGTGCCGGTTAGTGTACCCACAGGTTCACGGACACAGGATTGACTGCAAGGTGTGTGGTGAAATGGACAGCGAGACGATCAAGAAGCACCCAAATGCTCAGTCAGTCTCTCTCGGTCGCTTGCTTGGATGACACAAATATTTAACATGGCTGGGTCACTATGGAGTAGCCATGTAAGGTGCTCTTCTGGATGATGCCCTATACAAGCACACGCACATATACACACACACACATGCCAGTCCATTACACAAACAGTTTGGTTTTGATTTTGGAATGCAGGAGGGCAACAAAAAAGGGTTTTGGATCCACTTTTCCCGTTCCCATTATGCATTGCAAATTTGCCTCTTATATTTCCTTCACTGTGAAGGTATGTTGAATCCTAAACAATCATGTCAACCGGGCCTGTTAATCATTAGATTCTGGCAGGGTTTCTCGCTGCCACATGTGAGGAGCGGCAATACAAATTGCGTGCGTCTGTGCATATGCGGATGCGTGCGTCTTCATGGCTGCCTCTCGAGGACAGGACGAGGGCAAATAAAGGGACATTAACTGTATGAATTAGCAGCCGTTGTAATGTGAGCTCTGCGAAACAATAAGCAACAAAACAATGGTAGGCATTTCATCTTCTTATTGTCTAATCACCCATCTGACTGCCTGTGTATTTCCCTCTTAACCCCTGAGATACTCGCTAATGGCCCTCACAACGGAATTATTTCGTAGTCATGACAGGGGGGCAATCGGGTCAAATTGTGAGTGTGTGTATGTGTGTGCGTACTTCTACTCCTTGATGTCAGAGCGAATGAAAAGGAGCGACGGATGGAATCACTGAAGCACGCAGTGAGAGAGCATATGTGTGTGGCTAAAGTGAAAAATCATGCCACAGTGCAGAGGGACCAGACGCAGTCCACGGGGAGAGGTGACTACACGTACGCTGGCACTGAAGTGCTCTTAAATACTGTCTCTTTCCTTCTCCCCGTTCCACCCCTGCTCCCTCCTCCGTCCACCACTCTACTCGCCCCTCTCTCTCTCTTTTCCCTCATTCCCATGTCTCCCTGGTTCCAGTCCTGTTACAAATGCAACTATTTGCTTTACAACTCCCACAACATGTTTGTGTCTGCTGGTGCTTGTAGCTAACAGCATGTAAAACCAAGGAAAAAAAAAAAAGACAGAGATTGAGAGGACCTTTCTTTATTCACAAATTGCTCCCAGAACACAAAAGCTTCCTGAATGGAGATGTCAAAGTGCTACTAGAAATGGCTGAGCTGGAAGAGGCTGGGTGCCGCAAAGCTTCCCAGTCAATAGGCTTTAATGTGGCAAGGAGCTGGGAACAGTCACTGCACAAGCCTTTGTCTGTCTGTGTGTGTGTGTGTGTGTGTGTGTGTGAGTGAGAGAGAGAGTGAGAGCATATGTCTATTATTCAACCAGGCAATCATTTAAAATTCAGCGTCTTCCTCCATTAATAAAATGTAGGGAAATTTAAAAGTGGAATTCTTCACCTGATGTGGTGATTTGTTCATCCACATTACGCATAAGTTGTGTAAAGTTGAGCTTGACTTGCAAAACCACATCAGCTACAACATTCATCAGCACCGCTTATCCCGATCTGAGTTATTTTTAATTGCTAACATGATGAGGACAATGCTGCAAGTGGCTGACAAGAAGAAAATGATGATTTCACAGTTTCAAATTGTGTTCAATCCTAATTGTGTCACGTTGCGAGCGAGGCCTAATCAAGCGGCGAACACTTGAGACGAAGGCTGTCTGTGTAAAAAGAAGCAACGGCGCTGCTATGTGTCACCTGCTGGAGTCAACCCTGCAGTTTCCAACACATCCAGGAAGCAGATTAAAAACCAGAGAAGACGAGACTTTCATTCTCGCACCTACGCTACAGCAACCTTTAAGTCAGCAGCGCAGGACTGTGTGTGTGTGTATGCGTGCGTGTTTGTACAGGAGCACACACATATCACAGATATACACCCTCCCCCCCTCTAATTAGCACAAGGGAGTCCTGGGGGCAATCGGAGCTGAGGTTAATGAGTGAAGGAGAGAACAGAAGACAAGAGGGGCGCACCATGCTGCACTGATGGTACGATGTAATATACCGCTCTTATCACGCTGTCACCCTGAAGGGGCTTCATCCTCACGGCAACCACATTGATGTTTGGGCCTGTGACATCTCACATGTGTTCGGTGCGTGAGCGGGTGTAAGAGAGAGTTCCTGTCTTTGCTCTGTTGCGCGCCTTCCTACCCATCTTTGTCTTGAATCATCTCTCTCTTCACATCTCTCCCCCTGGAGAGGCCGGATGTGACAGCATATTTCCCAAATCTGAGAAAATCGGTACACTACATGAAAAGTGAGAGAGCAGCCACAGCGGTCCTGGCATCTGTCTGTTCTCAGAGAAGCACAGGCTACGTCAAAGCATGCTTCCTCCTCGTCCGATTTGCTACATCTTCCAGAACCCGAAACCCATGATCTCAGAAGGATCCTCCTTAAGTTTATAATGAGTTTGGTTGCCTATTAAACAATGAAAATGATAAGCACTCAATTTTAATTACGCAAAATATCCCCCAGACCAATCATTTCTATGTAGTTGACCCGTTGTAGTACCTCTAACTTCATAATGTCACAGGAGGCCCTCCATACATGCTCATAAGCACGCAGAAATTGTAGAAAAGTAAAATCTGACATCACAGCCACGTTTTCTGATGGACTTGGAGCGTGTAAGTGACCTATGCAAGAGGAAGTAGATTGGACACGGTGGCTCATGTGGTTGTCACTCCAATCACAACGTGATCGCTACGGGCAGGGGAGGAGGGTCCTGCATTATTAAAGAGATTGCTGCCATTAGAGACAATTATACACTGCACTGACTCGATCAAACAAAAGGCCAAACACTCATGCGCAAGTGCACACATACACATGCACACACACTTACTAAGGACAAAACCATATTAAATATTTTGCACTGGAGACATTACAGGGATTATAGTTAATGCTGTTGAGATGGCACATAATAAAACACAGCACTGGTTTTAGACATTTCCATGTTTCGCTGGTGACACTATATTTATAATATAAGAGTTTTATTACAGTCACTTTGATTTCCTAACATGAGCACCGCTGCCAAAATAAGACTTACGGGGGACATTCAGCCAACTAAAACATAGCTATTGTTCGCTGATTAAAGATGCTGGCTGCACATGTAGCTCATATTTTCTGTCAGTGACTAAGTCGTGTCACAGTGCAAACACCAGTAAATTTCCCTCACGTCGGCGTGCATAGATACCTTCTCTAGACTTTTGTTTTTGAAGCTCTCACCCGTTGCCAACCATGCTCGAAGTGAGCACAGATGTAAGAGGAGCTACGCTAAGAGATGAGTGGAAAAAGATAGAGAAAAGGAAACAGAGGGGTAAAGCTGCTCACGAGCATCAATTGTCGATTTATGGCCATTGCTCCCTGAACCGCACTGTATAAATTTCCAGTGTGACATCCGTTTCTACTGCTTCCAAGCCGACTCCGTCCCACCAGATCTCCTCCCCAGACACACTTGGAAACCTTAAGTACAGACATTGTACCAGATGTAGTCTGCCTTTGGTTTTATTTATTAATTTTCTTCAGTTGTGAAATGTTGACTTTTTTCTATATTGGAATCACCATGGGGGAATGAGAATTGATGTGCTAATGTCTCAAAGGAGTGCAGCTTTACTGTGTTTGATGTAGCCGCTGCCATGCACACAAAACAGACATGTACATACACACTCGCAACCACGTGCGCGCACGCACACCCACGTGCACAAAGATAGGAGTGTATGACAGTAAATCATGGCTGTGATATGTGTGTTTGAGTGGGTTGAAGATTATGAGAAGGGCCAAAGAGGACCATGGGAGGTTTTGAGAGAGAGCGAGAGAGTGAGAGAGGGAGACAGAGAAGGTAGGAAGGAGTGGAGCTTGGCACTGCTTATCTCAGAGTACTGGCAGTTCTTGAGGGTTGAGACATCCTTTAATACATGAAAATGGAGGGATGAGAGGGGAAGAGGAGGGCTGACTGAACAATCCTGAGAAGAAAGCTTTACTAAATCCTGTAAACTGTTTTTTTTTAAACTTCATGTCACATTTGCAAACACAAACACAGTGTATTGTTTTTGTCCTCACTGATTAAATGCCAGTATGTGACGGCTTCCTTTATTCAAGTATCCTGACCTGTAACGTGAACGGTACCAAGAACACCTGACTCCAAGCAAATCCATCTTAAACCTAATTTTAAAACCCCATATCAAAACAGCTTTAATGACTCTAGTCCTCCAGTGTTCATCTCTTGAGTAACAAGGTGTGGGATTCTCAGCCAAGTGTGGAATCTGCAAAGAAAATACAGCCTTAGACGATAGGAGCTGAGGTACTTGCACTAATAGAATATTGCGTTATAAGTGCAACACCTGTTTTGACTTAAGAAGTAGAGGCCGGTAGCAAGATTTGCCCATAAAGGGAAAAGGTGGCTAGGACTATGAACTGATAGCAAGAGAAAAAAAAACGGATTCTGGATCCCTCCACTTATTTCAAAGGGCTGAAAGAACCGATGTTGTCATAATGCTGTGGAATGATTAGAGCAAACAATGCACCGGCACATAAAAGTGAATCCGTTACACAAACAGAGAAATGTTTTAAGTGATTATCCTTGGCCCTCACTTTATTTTGTGTTTAAAATCCAAATCTGTGAAAACTGTTAATACATTAATAATATTCAAGTTTAGTATTATGTAGTGTTGGATAAAAGACCTCAAAGAAATACTTGAATAATAGCAGCGGCGGTTCTGGCTTACTTGGTGCCCTCGGCAAAATAAGTCAGGAGTAACCCTTGGCAGCCCACCCCTATCCCACCCAGGATACGCATATTAAAGTTAAATTAAATTAGACTGTCAACACTCCTCTGTGTCCTGTTCTGTTTTAACTTCACACTAACAGAAGGCATTTATACAAGATAGAGTAAATCTATCACATGCAGTAAAATGTCAAAGTGATTTAAATCGAAACACATAATCCGCACGTAAATACTCCCTTGGTGCAAAAAATGATCCCCTTAAACGTACGTATATAAGTATAGTGGCACTACAGTATAATGAAGTATTTTTACCTCTTTACTTTACACCACTGGTATCATCTAAAATTTTGAGTTCAGGTTAAAGACGAGATATAGATTTTCTACCGCATAATTGCTGTAACCCTAAAGGGAACGCTGTGGGAATTTCAATAAGAAATTACAAAGCTTTCAACATACTCTGTGTTCAGACTTGGGAATTTGGGAAATCCATGGGATCCAGGAGAAATGTCTTTTCTGGGGTACACGGGGAGTGTGGCTCACAGTACTAAGAAGACTTGATCTAAGACTGATCCCAGGAATCTTACAACAGTAATTAGGTTTGTCAGCTTGGCAAAGTGGGAAAACACTTTGTACCGTGTCACCTCAACGGGCAGGATTTTGTCAGGGATCAAGGTGGAGACAGTGCACCACATACCTAAGCAGGCTGCTAGACAAAGGTGTGATTCAGTGCTTTATATGAGACGCTGGAGCTGACAAGTCATTGTCAAATTGTCAGGGGCCTTTGGCACATTTTCAGTGACTGCTGTGGTTCTACTGTCAAATCTCTTTGGAATATGTGTTGTGATGGCTGGTGGCAAAGATCCTGACAGTGAGACAAAGGGGAGTTTAACACCTCATGCCTCCTGTTAGCAGTTAGCGCTGGTTGGTACTCCAGCACTGGCAAATGCTGGTGACATCCAAAATTGTGAGCTGCTGTCCCAAGAGCTTTGCTGCCCCTACCTAAACACAAACAAATTTGCACTAGTGTGGTCTCCCTGTAATAACTTTGTACCTCGTGGGGCCTTGCGCTGAGTGCTCCTGCTCTTATCTTTGTTTATGTACAGAAGAGATTGTTGTGTGTGTGTGTGTGTGTGTGCGTGCCTGGCTGTGGACAAACTCTTACACAAGGTTGCTAAATGTGCACATGTGGATGAGAATGTAAGTGTGTGTGCGTGTGTCTGATGGGGTGGTGATAAGGAAGTGCCTGGCACCACAGCACGAGCTGGCTCTGAGCCTTAGATCACAGAGATGATACACAGTTGTGTTTAGTTGTGTGCAAAATTGTGAATACACACACACACACGTACGCGCATGTGTACAGCTTTCTACAATGAGATTATGTGGACAATACAGTAAAATTGTGTGTGGTTATCCTGCAACAATGCATGTACGTGTGCTGAGATTGGTCACCTGTAGCAGTCTATTGATCCAATCTCAAGAAAAGCCCCATGTTCTCTTTGTTTATTACTACTTTTGCTTTCAGACACACACACGGTCTTTTAAAGATAGGGTTCAGGGAGGCTGTAACCTAGCTATGTATCAAAAGATGAGAAATGGAAAAGACTTAGGAAAGCTGTTGGCCTGCTGAGTAGTGAGTGCTGGGAATTGATGTATCATCAAGTGTTAAAGTAGCATTTCTGGTGACCCTATATCATTTCCTGTGTTCGCCTGCAGTACGCCTCCCATCGCGAGCACTGTACCAGTGACAACATAGCTCACTTGGTGGTCCAGGCACTCAGGCACTTACCCATTTAATAAGACTGGCTTTAAGAGGACAGTGCCAAGCATATGCAGAGAGGGTAGACATTTTGCTTTTTTCCCCACTTTTACAAGAGCTCTTTTTGAACAAGGCCCAGGGGCTGGCATTCACTAAGGGTTTGCCTGTGTGTGTGTGTATGTGTGTGTGTGAAAGAGAGAGGGTGTGCGAGGCATCCATTTATTATCCATTTATTACTACTATTAGTCTCTCTCTCTCGCTTTCTCTCTCTCTCTCCATCTCTCTCTCTCTCTCTCTCCCTCTCTCTCTCTCCCCCTCTTACCTCAGTGAAATTCTCATAAACAACCAGGGTAGCACCATGCTGAGATGCCCTGTAATGGGGTCCTAATTAGCCACTCCAAACACACAGAGCGGCTGCTTCACGCCTCGTTTTCTGCACTCATCTGCGCAAAACTGGATGAATTGATTCCATTTGCTTGCCACTTAATGCACTGATTTTTTATTGGCATGGCAAAGAGTAAAAACAAACAAACAAACAAAAATGTCTTTAAAGCTTGCAAGGCATACAAATACTAATCACCATAAAAAAGAAGCCCGACCTACGGTGTAATTAATCTGAATTTGAAGTTTCTTTGGTCAGATTTGTCCTTTGCTTCTGCACTAAACCATATACACACACACACACACTCACACACACACACCCTGCAACACCCCTGTCCAACTCATCTCTCCTGTCTGAAGTCAACTGAAGCTAGACCAATTGGCAGAGGTAGAGGAGAGGCAGTGTCTCTTCTTCAGGCACACGCAGAAAAGGAGACAGAGGGAGAGAGTGAGATATGGAGATAAATAAGGCAAGGTGGGGTGGTCATCACCCTCTCCTCACACTTGCATGACAGGTCATCCTGCTTAATAAAGGCACTCATGCAAAACACGTCAGAGAGAGAGAGGATAACGAAAAGACCTGAAAGAGGAAAAAAAAAACAAGCTGGGTGCACGAGTTGGGGCCTTTACGTCAATTTAGTGGAGACGATGAGGTGTTGACTTGTTTAGAGATGGCCAAGAAAGCAAAAATGTGAGTAACCTTCCTCTGGGTTTGCCACAATATTTGGCATTCCGCGGTGGTCTTCTAGAAGTGTCTCAGCACCAGTGTTAGTTCACGGCGCGACCATTAACCTTTTAACCGCTGCCACACAACATGGTGGTACAGTCCTGGCTATCCTGGCCAATGACACCACAGCATCACACAGGAACACAGGAAGTCAAACACAGCTGGAGCGCTGGTGAAAAACGAGAGGGTGACATGGTGCAAAGTACAACCACAGCATTCACTGGTTTGGGTGTGAGATGTGTGCGCGTGTGTGTGTGTGAGGTCCAGCAGTGTGTGTCATGCTCCTCTCTCTCTCTCCAGTCTGCCGAGCTCATTTCCTCCACAGGCCGCCTCCCCGCTACTTTATGAGTGAGAGCTTCTACAGCTCTCACCTCAGGACACACTTCAGTGTCTAAATGTTTCCATTTGTGGGGGAAGTGACACACATTCACACACACCCCAGGGCACCTACCCATAACTAACCATCTTCCATACAAGCAGCACTGAATCATAAAAGCGATTGGTTAAATTATAATCCTGTGTGTGTTTGTTTGTGTATATGTGTTGATGTGTGTGTGCATATGGACAGATGTCTGATGTCTTGGGCTGTCAACTGATTTTTCTGTGAGAACTCAGCAGCAGAAGTGGCAATGTTTTTATGTCTCAGAGCACACGAACACTTTAAACTGCCAGATTACGCATCGATCATAATGTTGAGTAGCGTTTCAGAGTGTGTTTTCAGTCATTTTTTCACTTTGCTTATGTTCTTTTTGTTCAGAGTGTGAAATGTTCACCCTTTACAAGTGACTATTGTCACCAAAACCATTTTCATCACACCAGAGAAACCCACTACATTCCCAAACAATGGAGAGTGACAATCAATGCAGGACTAGAATCTCTCTTGCAGATCGATGGAGTGGGATGCTGCTAGACAAACCAGCGCTACATGAGATCAACACCTTCCCACACCGTCATTAGTGTCGCTGACCTTGAAGTAAAATTCAATTTCCCTCAGCAGCAACAAACCCCCGATGCCAAAGCCACTTCAAAAGTCAGCAGCCATTTCCTTCCTCCCAACGCAGGCGAGGCAGGATATTATAACTTATGAAAAGGATATATGAAGCTGGGATCCCAGCAGAAAGAGAGGGATTCTGTTTGAGGATGTAATTATAACATGGCTTTCTTTGAAAAGTAAAGCGGATAGAGACTGTTTGAGGTAAATAAAAATCCCTGATAAGGAGGCTGGCAGATTCCTAGATTCAATTAAGGCCCGCAGCTGACTACAAGAACCTCTCCTGGGGACATCAAGCCGCACCAGAGCGGCAGCCAGGACCACTCGAGGGAATTCTCCTGGGCCATGGACACCGGGTAAAAAGAGAAAGGCAAATGTGGAGAGAGAGAACCAGGGATCCCATTATGGGGAGGGGGAACTGTAGTGTATTATCACACAAAGCAGGCAAGGTGGAGTAAGGAACAGGATGTTCAGTGGGGATGAGGAGAGACAGGGCACCCCATTAATGCAGGCAGAATATTCCTTTTCATTGTGATTATGACATGCCAGTGGAACATAGTGGGAAGAAGAAAAAGGCTTAGATCTGGAGAAACCAGGGTAAGGTGGCCAGAGAA
>OMNV01016131.1:27576-41971 GCA_900303265.1 Brotula barbata | reverse complement strand
GTTTTGGCAGCTTTTTTTTTTTTTTTCCAGCAAAAAAAGGCAGACATTTCCAGACTGTTTGCGTGTGTGCATGTGTGTGAGAAAGAGATAGACAGAAAATTAGAGATAGAGACAGAGGTATAATTTGAACTGGCTCCACACATAAACACACATGTACACACGTCTAAACAACACACGGGCACATGTGTAAACAAATGTCACTTTTGAAAAGAAGGCTCAGTTGTCTTTTGAACCTGAGATCAATGTGTGGAATGAACAAAGTATAAATCCACCTGTTACAGCTTTTGTTACTCAATCCACTTGGACCAAAATCAGATAAAAACCAGAGACAAGAGGGGAGAGGCAGAAGATGACAGAATGGAGAAATGTAACATTCCAAAAATATTGCACCATCCAAAGTATTGTGTTAACACCACAATTCAGTGGTAAAATTCCATGTTATTCAGGCGGTTCTCAAGCTGCCTTTGTTGGAGAGAAACTGAAATAAGTATTGATAACACACCGGATTCAACAAGAAGTAGGCGGAGAGAGGGTGAATGGGTGAAATAAGGAGATTAAAGTGCAGAATGTCCTGTTCTGTTTTCAAGTCCCAACTGGAACCAAGATGATTCTCTCTCTCTCTCTCTCCCTTTCCACGTTCAGTCTCTCTTTCTCTCTCCTTCATGCCCTTCCTCCCACTTTCATTGATTCCAGCACAAGCCTGCAGCTGGTTGAAATAACATTGACCTGCACTTGACCCACCAGCAGTGACACATGAGACACTCATAAAAACCCATTCAGATGCTTAAAACATACTGGAAGGAGCCAGATGTTCAAGGTTAGCACTTGCATATTTCGTTACAGCCCACTGTGCCACAGAGACAAGTCAGGGAAATGATTCAAAGGGGATTTGAGCACGCATATTGTTTCCTCTAGCGTGAGATGTTCATCATAAGTACAGTTTAATGAGAGTAAAGTGTGAAGCTAAATTTAATCAAGATGAAAAAAAAAGCCATTTAAGTAAACCTCAGAAAGTTCTTTAAAACATATACGACTGGTTTACTGTAGTATATAAAATGAGGAATCCTTTCCAACTTCAATTTCAATTCACGTCAATTTCTACTCAAATCCTGTTGCTTTATAGTATAAAGTGTATATACAATGTCACGTTTGATGCATGCTGGTAAAAATACTACTCTAATCAGAAACATATCAGCTTATCATCCCCCTGCAGCTGATTATTGGCATGGTTTGTAGGAGCAATTAAAATATAATGTGGTCCTTATGAGGCGTCTTTGGTCTCAGGAGAGCTAAATTGGCAGTTGATGGACACGCCTCATAATGCAGCCTAGAGCTTCCATTTTGGATGGATGATCAAAAATGTCATCACAATTGTCATACGAGTGCTAATTTTACAACAAGACAAAATAGCACAGCACTGACTTTGTGTGCACACCATCTAGAGCATTGCCGTTGGTTCAATATGCATATTTTGTCACCAAAGAGGAAGAATGGTCATTATCCTGTGCGAGTCCTTTCATGTTTTTGCTTCCATGTCCTTGGTGTGGCAATGAGATTCATCGATGGAAACAGGGTCAAGACGACAGCTACGATTGCCATCATTTTCTCACAGGACATTTAAGTAAGGTTGCCAGGCAACAATTAAAGTGATGGCAAGAGATGTTGGGCAGAGACTGATTATCAGCGATGCTTTATTGGTGCACAGACACATAATCAGTTAGGTGACACCATGCTTCAAGTCATACATCATACACTTGGGATACCTCATGAAATGTGTTGCATTTTACTATTATTGCCCAGGTATTGCAAATAATTGTACTTAATCATATGACAGCGACAGCCAAATCTCCTGCCAGCTTGCTGTGATTTGCATTTTACTCAAACCTAAACCTGAGGGCCGCAGGTACGGTCCCAGACAGAAGGAACGCAGGACAAATACTGGGCTCAGACAGAAGGTCTGGCTGCAACATTGGTGTGTCTGGATATTTTAAACATTATTATAATTATTTTCTGCTGTTAATTTGACATTATTGATTTGATTTGTATAGGATAGAGGACTATTTATGTGTTATATTACTACTACTTGGAGGAGTAATGGGCATTTTTTGCACATTTTGTGGACTTTTGGTTTCCCTATGCCTGTCAAATTGTTCAGATTAATGTCATTCCTGTCAATAGTATAGTGTGACAGTTTCAACTTTAATTTTTTTTTCTATATTTTCGGCTATTTAACACTCAATTAACCCCAGATTTTGTGCAATGACTTATTCCTTCCTCTGTCTCCCTCTCTCTGGCCACCTCCATTAAAAAAACCCTTAAGGGTTTTTTCTAATGTGGGAAAATTCTGAATCCCTGCTAAATTTCCATCAGATGCATCAAATCTTAATTTTTCTTTCTCTTCCCATGCACATTAAGCACACACACGATGATTGGTGACTGTGAGTGGTTTGTCCTGATTGGGGCACCATGCAGCTGTCTTATCACTTGCATTTCCTTTTCTTTCCCCCACCCTGCCAGTTACTGTAGACTCATAGAATCACAGAACGTAGAACTCTTAGAATTCCTTCCCACTGTGCAGTACAATGTTCAGGCACGATGAATAAAAAGACAACTATTTCCACGATGAAAAGGCAATGTGCTGTGGATCTAAACCACTAAAATGTGAAGTTCACCGGCATTCTAAGAGAATATTGTCCGTCTGCGCCGGTGCTTCATTAGCTGGAAACACATCGGTGTTACTTATATATCCAATAATATAGTGATAATAATCTAATAGGTATGATAACAGATTTGTCGCAACTATGAGGCACACAACTACCAATATACTGTCAAAAGTGTTTTCCTTGTTTCATTGCGCACTTTTGACATTACCTGTTATGAGATAAACCGCAGGTCTTTGCCAAAAAGATTTATAACCACAGCATACTCAATTTGTCAAATAAAACGGAGAGCAAATTGAGTTTCCATTGAGTTTAATCCTCACCACAATCTTGGCTATAACTCTTCAGAAAAGATAAGCACAAAAGCTTCAATTTAAAGATCCTACACATAGGATCTTTTCATCAATATAATTGCTGTGAAATTAAATACGGCAATACCAGAGGGTTGGAAAATGAATGTGACTGTTGCTATTATAACAGTTAATACTGCCTTTTAATGTTGTGAAGAAATGTTTAAGCTTTAAAATAAAATGGAGACGTGCATGGCTGTTATTGAAGCTGGATTAATACATCAGAGTACTTGGCTTTTAAAGTGTAGTAAATTGATGTACTATGTAATAGTTTTGTTGATTTTGCCCCCCCACTGTCAAGTCCAGTACTGGTCTTGGAAAGGAATTCCCTTTATTTTAAAATTTTCCATTTTTTAAAACGTTTTTTTCTCACTCTTTTTTTTTTTCGCTAAAAGTGTCTGTCATTAATTTCTTGTCTAATCTGATTTTGTGCAGTCCTTTGAGAATGTTACTGTGATTAATGCTTCACCACAGTTGCAATCCACAAGCTGTTCATCATTTCAAAGAGAAAAAAAAATCATCTATCAAACATATTAATGCTTCAGGTGATGATAAACTTATCAAGCTGTGTTATGTAAGTTATTTCTTTTCCACAGAGTTTTGCTCATAAATTAGCAAGATCGTTAAAGACGGACTTTGTGTATTTGAAATCTTAGGTAATGTACCCCACGACAGAAACATATTTTACGGACCAGCATTCATTCTAATCAGGGCCCGGCACCAAAACATTCATATGAGGGTTTTCATCTTCCCCACGAGCAAGTCCTCAGGTTTTTGAGCGCTTGGATCATTCCACCTCCGCGGGTGAGGCAGAAATTGCCCTTGTGCTCTGCTTTAGATTCCGCTCACGTTCCGCTCTGTCCCCCGACGTTAAAAGTGTGTCCATAGTTCGGGCGACCGGGGGAGTGATTGGAAATGTCAGCTGACAACAGCACTTTTCACTGACACTCTGAGAACTGGCACTGAGACAGACGAGGAGGGAGGGATAGTCAGTGCGAAGGGAAAACACACAAACACAGACAGAGAGGAAGGGGTGGAAGGAGGAAATAAGGGTGACAGAATGGGAAAGAAGAAGAGTGTGTTGGTGGGCGGGTTGGCACAACAACAAAAAAGCAGCCACGCTTGGTAACAATGAGGATGTGGATGACATTGAGTTGAAAGAGAGTGTGTGTGAACGTGTGAGCATTTGTGTGTGTGAGAGGCAAGGGGTTGTTTTTCTGTTATTCATTGTAAATGTATTCCATGCACATGAATGAAATGCCTGTGTGTCTGTGTGTGTGCACGAGTGTGAGCGTGAAGGTTGTTTTGGCTGTTATTCTGTGCTTTTTTTTTGCATTTGTTTGTGTGTGTGTGTGTGTGCATGTCTTGTCAGTGACGGACAGGAAACTACGACTCAGTTGATTTCCCAAAGCCATGGAGAGTTACAAACACAAGGCTAACACTGACGCCCAGCAGCACACACACACCCTGCCTCACTGACCTTTCCTAAATGTTACTGGCCACTTGGCACACTGACTGGGCCTCTAATGAAACTTTTATTGCCCCCCATTTTTCACCCTGTTTCTCCAGAATGCCTCCAGGGCTATCCCTGAAATACAACAGGCTTGAACTGCAGCTGACACGCAGAAGGGTACGACCGGTGCCGGTGTGTGTGTGTGTGTGTGTGTGCTGTGGTCCTATCTTTGTCTTTCTTCCTCCCTAAATGAGTCCTGACTTGCAGAACGTTAAGCTAAACACGTCATAAATTAAATTAAAATTTGATTGCATATTACGACGGTTTCATGCAAAATCAGGTGTTTGCTTGAGATTGCTCTCAGTGTTAAGTGTCTGACCACCCAACTACAGTATGAAATCAACCGAACAGGACTTGTAGCATCTAAGGAGATACTGTATCGAAATAAAACCCAAGCTGCTGAACGTTAAGTCCCTCAGCGCCAGCAACGTACAACTATTCCAGCTGCTGTAATTAAACGTACTATTTTCCTCATTAAACTATGAAAACGGCATCATTCATCAAAGAATAGCTCAACTTTCAGTCTCCTATCATATGAGACCGTTAGCCAGAATGTGTCCTTGACCGAACATAATATACTCCACACCTGGTTTCCTGTGCTCCTGTGTTCCAGCTGTTAATAGGAATGTCCAAAAAAAGCTTTGTATTGCCTCTGATTCTGATTAATTCCTGATTATCCTACATCCAAATAATGCCTCAAACAGATTTAGGGTGATTTATTAAAGATGGAGAGGCTTACATGGATGGACAGAAGGATTGTGTGTTTGTATGTGTGCATAAATTAAACAGTGCATTGAAGAGCGGATGGGTTCGGCCCAGCTGGTTTGTGTTTTTTCCTCTGAGGAAGGAGGAACACAAAGGTCGAGAACAAACTGTTGGTACTGATTATACGCTGCTGTTACACTCACACACAAAACTAATTACCATGAAAATTAACTGAATACAGCTTCGAATAGAATAGAATAGAATAGAATAGAATAGAACAGAATAGAATAGAACAGATGAGCACTCACGGCTGGCAGAGTTTTATGAGGTCCTGGTCGGTGGTGGCAGGTGGTAGGCCTCTGATGTACAGGTTGGTCTTGCTGAGCTGCTCCATCAATGCTCCGCCTTGACCTCCACCTCCTCCACCTGTGGTACCAGGACTGGGCGGAGCCATGGGTGGAGGGGCGGTAGCATAGGACTGCTGTGAAGACAGAGACAAACAAATACCAAATAAACACAAAATATTATTGCCAGAATATTTGCTTATTTAACGACTAAAAGCAAACAAAGTAACTTTCGATGCAACGCATTTTGATCGAGAAAACGGCAGTGAGGCCGTGCCAAAAATTCCAGCCAACAAAAGCACATTTTTTCCGCCCAGCAATTCAGTCCTCTGTTTAACCCTTCGAATAAACCCACCTCTTCCTCTGTAACACGTTCCATTAAAACACTTTTTATATAAAACCTTTTTTTTTTGCAGTGTCCCAACTCATATTTTGATTGAAAAGGAAGAGTTGCGCATCAGATATATTAGTCATCATAGTCATAAACATATCAGTTGGTTTAGTTGTTACATGCTCGTCAAAATTAAATTATTCCGAGTGGACCTCCATACCATCATGGGGCTGTAATGCTGCTTTGCATTGGCGAGATTTAGGCAACTTTAACAACAATAAAATGAAGACACCTATTAATTCTCATCATCCTGACTGCAGTGAGCTGAACACAAATCAGATATTTCACCAGCTTTTATGTGCTGTCTTCAGATCTCCCCAAATGATGATCTACCAGAGGGGATAAATCATCAAAGTCCAATTCAACTGGATTAAAGCACGTCAGGGTGAGAACATCTTAATTGTCTGATTTCCCAACACTGACAACTGCATAAAGGAGACAACACTTGAACAAAAGAAATCTATATTTGAAATATTTTCTGGAGCAACTTTCTGTGGTATCCTGTTTACTCAGTAAATTATGCCTTCCTGAAAGTTCAAAGCAGGCCTGGGATGTTTGTAATTTCCTACTTTGTCTAATCTCTTCTATCGGCCTCCACTGTCAGCTATGAAAAGGTACAAACAGTAATCTAAACGACTTTACAGGATGGATATTTCTGGCAGAGAAGAGATTCGGAGTGTTAGGAGAGGATGGGATTCAAAGTGTACCCACCCCTGTCTGTCCACTGCCTGAGGCAAACTGTTGCAAGGTTAGGTTTGGTGGAGGTAAACAAGCTTGATGGCTCATATGGCAACCGTCTTCAAAAGCACTCTGTCTACTGCTTTGATGTTTGGACCAAAACATCCAGACTAGCACGACAATGACGTCTTGTCTCAGCGTTGGTCCCACTGTTGGGAAGTGGAAGGAACAAGTTCAACAACACTCCGCAGTTTGCGATGATCACAGAATCGTTGTGCGTGCCATACTGATGCGTGAGAGAGAGACAGAAAAAGAGAGTGGACAGAAGTTAGAATGAGAGGTGAGAGGAAAGAGAGAGAGAGAGGAATCGAGTCTGCGTGTGGGAACTTTGGTGTGTCTTTTTCGCTTGGATTTATATTCGGCTGTGCGTGTGTTTACGTGTGTACACCTAATCCAATAAGCATGTGTGAGCCTGTGTGTGTGTGTGTGTGTCTGACTCAGTGTTTGTGATAATGACAGGTTGTCACCACACAGCAATGTGGAGCCTGAGCCAGCTCTGATATTAATCCATTACCTGTACTTCCCTCAACCGCTACACAATTACTAACACCCAGACTCACATGCAGCTCGGTGAGGCAGCGCTAACGGGATTCAGCACATGTATCGAAGACACCAAGCAGTAAGATGGGATGGTGTCATTTACGGGCCAATACCTTACATTTACAGCACAGAGTGGCCTATACACCTCAACAAAAACATGACAGAGTGCAGAAATGAAAACGCTATATAGTGTGCTAGTTCATTTTAATGGCTGTGACAAATATTACTATATATCACCGGACCATACATTTATAGTATGGTATTTTCTCCAGAATGCTCCCATTACTGGGAGAGAAAATGTTTTCGCTCAAAGCCTGCAAGCTACTGATAATACACAGTGAAATGTTACAAATGTATGAGCATTCCCAGCAAATACCAAAGGGCTATCTTTTCACTCGTGAAGAATGGTGTGTTACATGTGTACCAGAAATATCAGAAATCTGCAAAGGAGATTGTTTTCAACCGCACTTGTGTTGCTCTTCCTCTGTTAGAAGGACATCGCAACAAGAGAAGGAGAGATTTGGATTTAGTTTAACTGGTAGATGAATCTGAGGTTGAGAATTAATTAGATTTTGATATGAAATGTTTGTCAATGACAGCATTCTGGTCTTCCTTACTTCCACCTGTGTACTCCTCAACTCCAGCATAGTTCCTTAGTGGGGTTTCTTTTCAAAAACACAAACGAAACACGTGTATCCTGTGATGCACTATCAACAGCTATGATTTAAATCAGAGTAGCGCAGACAGTGATATGGACCTGATGCATTATACTATGTAAGGTTAGACTGGATTCAGATTTTTGGTGTCACTTTACATTAAACAAGTTGGTACAATTACACTTGTCCAGCACAGAGAAATTAACTCTCTACAAACTAAAATCGTGGCTGTGCACGTAATTTGTTATGAAGCGCTGAAAAAGCAATGAGACGTCAAAGCCTTGACTTATATATTTTACACTTGCACCATTTTCACTTACATGTGAGAAGTTAGATTTTTCAGATCCTTGTGTCTTTTTTTTGCACTGTACCACTGTATATTAATAAATAATAAATGATAAGACACCTGCAACCAATGTATAGCTAACATGATGGCCATTGAAGACGATATAATATAAAACAATACCTAATATATATAATTATTTAGCTCCAGAAAACAAACATTTCTGAGCATTGAGCATGGGATCCTTTTACACACGCACTATGAAGGTACTGATGATAAATGGCTGCCATTATTTTTTGGAAAAAAATCTAAATCTGAGGACTGTTGGCCCTTGGGGGAGGTATGGTTTATTTTAAGTCAATTGGACAAAAAAAGGCATAGATTGTTATCAAAGAGTGACAATCATTTGCTGAAAAACAGATGCTCACAATAAGATACTTCAAAAACAGACTTGCGAACAATTTTGCCGAACACACATGCACATACGTTGTAAATACGCACGCACGCACGCACACACACACACACCAGTGACATCTATTCAGGAGCTCCCTATTAATCTTATCTATTTACGTTCATTTCATTCTGCCGCGGAGCAGCACAGCCTGTCTTTGTATATACACATCGAAGTACGCAGTACATCTCTCATTCCTCTCAACACACACGCACACACCTGATCAAAGGCCTTGCCCAGGGAACCTCTTTCAGCCAATTTGTGCAGCTGTCAGGGTCGAGCCGATAGTGAGCTGTGCATGTAATGTGTCAGAGACTGTGATAGGGATTTCCTTTGAAACGTTAAAATCTCCCTCTCTTTCTGGCAACGATGCTTTCTATTATGTTTCTCCATCACCTACTCACTGTCAAACTCTCCTCCATCATCACTCATTCTGTTACTCTTTTCACCTCCAGCCTTCCACTTCCTACATACCCACTCCATACCTCTCTCTCTCTCTCTCTCTTCCTCTTTTTTCAGAATTACTCTGCCGTCAGAGTGTTTGGACTGAAGGCTGCCTCTCAGCTGGCATTGTTGACACTCTTAGTACAGAGGAACAGCTCTCACAATGGGGAAAAGTAACACAACCATCGTACAAAGCAAACATACTCAGCAGGTTTTCCTAGATTTGATGCACAACTGAGTCTGCAAACAACAAAATATTGCAAATCATTGCTGCACTGTTTCATGTATGTGTATCCTGTGACTAGCTGATAAGAAAGCCATTTTACTCGATAGCACACAACAAGAGGACTGCTCTGACAGGAAACTCAACAAGTAAGGAGGATGTAAAAGCGACATATGTATGTGGTACTGTATATGTTGTCAAAAATGGTCAAAACTGCAAAACTTAACGCTGCATAGTTCACACAATACATCATTTGTGCAACATGCAGATCGCAAAGGGCTGCGATAACTTTCATTAAAATAATAACACAATTGCGGTTGACATCAGTCTCCTTGTCGGCAATCCACGATGATGTCCAGAGATGATGATGTCATCTCAACTCAGCGGATATGTGTGCAAGGCAAGCTGCTAACTGTTAAAAAATGATGGGGAAATATGGCCGAAGATGGCAACTACTCCCAAGGAATCTGATGATTTAGTCCCAGTGTCTAATAGGACGATGGAGTGTGACAAAGGCATTTCATTTCATCCACTCAGACTAGAGAACAAATTGTGTCCATAAACATCCTCCGTCCCTAGAAGAACACAGCGATGAGAACACCTGAGAAGCTTCAGCAACCCAGAGATAATAGTGAGTAATAGCTTTAAAAAAAATAGTGATTTATTGCATCACCCAACAAATTATCGCACATCACAGTTTCGCACATTCCTAGTATTGTCATCGGCTGTGTTTTGCAAACTGTGTGTGTTGCCACTCGGACTTGATGCAGCTGGCCAATCAGAACAGAGTTTTTTTGCTTATGGGAGGTGTCATTAAAGAGACAGTACGTGTTGCTTCTTCTCCACCAGTGCAGAGCAGCACTACAGAAGCATATCGGTGCAAAGGTATCAAAATAGACCCCTATTAAAGTGGACCCATGGGTAACTGTGCAGTAATAACATGTATAATTAAATATTCATCAAGGTAATTATCACCTTAATGTCTGTGAATATCTATATGACACACCTTTATATAGAGAACAGCAGCTGTTGTGTCATTTATATGTTTGCTTCCACACAAAACTCAACTTTTGTATACTGTGTGTGTGTGTGTACTGTTACCCAAAAATATCATTTGCTACATTATCTAGAAAAAGGCTCCATTTCTGCACCCAATTTGTTCAACTCCTGCAGTCCATCCATCGTTCAGTCTAGTCTGTGAACTCTCCCCTTCATCTACCCATACAGAGCTTCATTAGAGCACATGCTGGTGGACAGAACACACTAAACACACACAACATAAACACATTAAACACCCACACACACTTGAAGATACAAACACAAGAGTGCAGGCTATAGATAGCGCTCTTTTCCCTAAACAGTTCTCTACTTACCAAACAATTAGTCGCTCCTGGAGAGCCCTGAAATTGGGTTTCCCTGAAACCCATGAACACACACACACACACACACTTTCTGGAGTTCCAGTAAAAGCGCACTGACCTTGCTAAGGTCAGGTTTCCCAAGCTATTTTCAGCAAACAGATTTTTTTTCCAAATACATACACTGACTGTATGTGTGTGTGTGTGTGTGTGTGTGTGTGTTGTATCTGTGATGATGTGTTGAGCAAGACCCCCCCCAAAAAAAAGTTTAAATAACAACACAAAGTGAAAGAGAGAACGGGAGATGAGCAATCCCCATTGAATCTTCGTATACATTTTGAATCTGGCTCATTTCCATCAATGTGCAGCTGTGTGTTTGTATTGGGATGTTAACATCCTTTCTCACATTTATAGGCATGTATTGGCAAGCGATAAGGTCCGTGGAAGAATCACACTTAGCCAAATCTGATGTTTGCTCATTACTGATGAATGGATGGAAAGGACAGAGAGGAGAGAGTTGAGTTGCTGAAGTCCAGGAAAGAGGTGAACGGTGGCCAAATGGTAGAAATAAAAAGATGAGAACAGAAAGGCAGTAAAATGGGGGGAGAGAAGATGAGACATGGGAGAATGGAAGCACGGGGAGATGGGAGAAGGGTTTGTTCCAGCCTCTTGTGATACTTCCTGAAACACAGAGGAAAGAATGTGGGCTATTTTGGGTCCATCTCGCTCTCTCTCTCTCTCTCCCTCTCTCTCTCTCTGGATAGGCTTAAGGAAGAGATAATGAATACATTGATATGGAAACATTCTGTAGCTCCCAATATGTCCTCATTTGCAGATTAAAGAAGCAGCTAAATTCAGCTCATAGCGTTGGTTACTACATGAAATTAATCTTTTTAAATACATAAATACACATTTAATGGAGCAAAGTTGGTGTTATGATATAGCTGAGCATTCAGTCAATGTTGTGTATAAATATCTTTGGCCTGCGTTTCAGGTCAGGTTGAGTAATGTGTCGTCTAGCCTGTAGACTAAATGATACACAGTATCTGTGGACGTCATGTCTGTTATTACATCATAATCAAGCCTTATCTTGTTTCTACTCTTTAATATGATCATTACGGACATTTATTGGCCTTCAACCCAGTAGCGTGGACAGAAATCATAGTGTGGGTGGGCACAGAGAAAATTGGGTGGGCCTACCTAACCCTAAAAACGATCCTTCTTATTAGGTTCTGAAACACCGATGTTAACTACAATAGGACATTACAACGACCTGCCTGAGTGCACATCAGTTTAATTAAACAAGCCACAGCACAGGTAACGTTACAGGCACCAAGAGGAACATTAACAGCATCACAGAGACCACTTACTCACAAACACACAGCTGACAGACGCAACAGCATCAGTGTTATGATAAATCCACCGTGGATGTCGTTGGGAAATCGGGAGCTAACACGTACACTGCTGCTGCTTCTGACGTGGAGAGGGTCCGTGACTGCTGTGATGACACGGTGTCATTACTTTGGACCAGATCAGGAGAAACTGACGTAGGGGTCGGTGTCTCTGTGGACAAAGACGGCTGAACTTGAGCTGCTCAATACTCTTCCTCATCTTTTTGTTACTAACCTAAGCTAAACCGTCTCAATGCAGAGCGCGGGCTGCACACCGAGCGACAGAGAGACGGGCTGCTCACAATCTGGCATTTGCGTAATGGACTGCCAGTCAAATAATCTGACCTATCATTATGAATATCATACAGTAAACAAGCAGCAGGAAATCAGATTTTTTTTGCTGGTATCAAACTTTTCAAAATAACCCAATATTAATAAAGAAAACTTTTCAGAAATTTCACCTTGTCACACTCCTTCACATTTTCACATAGAAATATACTCACACAAAGTTGAACTATTTCTATATATTTCTGTTTAACTTTCCATCAATCATGGATTTAGAGAAACTGCCAATTAAAAATGATGATTTCTTAACGTTAAGAAGAGTTGGGACAATATGGGATGTCAGTGGAATTTTATTATCTTTCGAGCTTTTGAAAATATTGAACTTTATTTAACTTCTTTTTCTCCCCAGTTGAACATGAATGGAGACAATCTCCAAACCTTATCTTTCAACTTTCAGGTTAACACTTAAAATACTATATTTTAAAACCCCATTTTCGTACTGAGGAACTTTTTGCACTTGCATGTAATCACCCTGCAGTTGCTTCAGACTCTTGGCCTATAGTTTGATAGATTTTTTAAAAGTTCAGCTCCAGCTCAGAGGAAAACAACAGATCAATAACAGCTCAACATTCCAGGTGAGCAGTTTGCACTTCATTGAGTTTATCCCCTTCGTAAAGTTAAAGTTAACTTACACGTGACATGAACTAATCATACAACAGAGTATCTGCATATTTGGAGTCAAATTTGGCAGCCTCTTGAGTCAGTAAATGCTTGGCAGTGATTATTTATCACGAGATAAAACACATTTTAATATTATTTCTAACTATGCCATATTTAGACCTTGAGATTTGTGTGCATACTAAAATTGAAGACACTTTAACAAGTGCAGGACCTGCTCATGGTTAATGTTGGACGTAATAATGATGAGATATGAGCACACCAGGACACTAGTATGAAGTTTTTTAAAATAGTTTCATAAAACCCCATTTAACTGTACTGAATACTGCCCTTGAAGTTGAAATGTGTAAATCCGTTTCAGGACTCGCAGACACCTCGGTTATTCAAAACAGACAGTAGACAGCGTACTAATTTGTACGAAAGAAAAAAAAAGAATACTGCTAGACAAATTGTGCATCCATATTTTGTCAGATTGTTTTCATGTGGCTCCTTCACATTCTGTCAATGCCTAGATATTCTTGCAGATTTCTCTCATTCTTCATTTCAAAACTAGTGGTGCAGCAAACCACTGACAGGGACTCTGATCACTCATTCTGCTTTATGCCCATTCGTACAGGATATCTGCAATTAGATTTCATGGACGACTACAACGCTACTCTCACATTTTTATTCTCTTCGTAGATCTATATCTTTCATCCTCTACTGTCCTGTCACAGAACAAACACTGCCTTTTTTCCCCTGTCTCCTCACAAGAACAGGTCGTCTAGGTTGCTTCCCAGAGGAACACCATGTTCCAGCGGTCTACCTCTCTATCCGTCTTGTTAACATCGGCAACAATAACAACAACACTTTGGCTGTCATAAACAAGTCACACAAACATCCTGGGAGGACATCCAGTTTGGGGTTTGGTGCTGGCTGACCTGCTGGGAGATAAGAAGATGATGAAAAGCGACTCTTGTACGTCTCTGAACTGTCGGTGAATTCCATTTTATTGTTTTAAAGAGGGTCAAAAAGAGGGGAAGCCCGTGCCATGAACGGGCATGCAGGGAAACTGCAGGCCGGTCTGCCTTGGCTCGCAACGTGCTGGTGCATTAGGTACCTACATTACAGTATTTACATTGCTACGACACATTTTGTAAAATGTGTTTTGATACCTCGGGTTTTTGTTTACCATGCCTGAGAATGTTAAAAGTAGATTTTAACAAGATGGAACATTGTCGAATCATCGGCCAGCTGTTTTATGCCACATGCAGAAACTCTCCTCTGAGGCTCTAACAGCATTAATTAGCTAATCTACTGGTACCAAACTTTTCAAAATTCAAAATAACTCATTATTAGTAGAGAAAACTTTTCTGAAATTTCACCCTGTCAGACTCCTTCACATT
>OMNV01016131.1:0-27556 GCA_900303265.1 Brotula barbata | reverse complement strand
GACTCCTTCACATTTTCACACAGAAATGGCATTCCACTTTTTAAATACTAAGTTTAACTATTTATATATATTACTAGTTTAACTTTCTATCAATCATGGATTTAGAGAACTTGCCAATTAAAAACGGTGGTTTCTTAAAGTTAAGAAGAGTTGGGACAATACGGTATGTCACTGGAATCTTACTATCTTTCCTGCTTTTGAAAATGTGAAAATATCAAACTTTATTTATTTTAGACAGAGATGGGCAAAAAGTACATGAAAACGTATTTTGATACAAAATACTCCTGTTAAAATAAATATAAATAAATAAAAGACAAAATGCATTTTGCAAATTATGCTATTCCTGTTGTTTTGAACTAGATGTTTGGTGTGTTTCTGTCATTATTTCCAATTTATTCTGAGATTTAAGTACAGCCACCGTGTTGTCACTGAAGTTGAGTTCCATTAAAGTGGGACCTGTAAGTTTGATAGCCATTTTGTAGGATTTTTAGTACCGTTAGCTGCTTGCTAGTTAGCTACATATACATTTGCCCTCTAATCTCACATTAAAACATTTGAATTTAATTTGAAAATGGCATTTCTTGCAAATTGTTGCATAAAACAAAATCAACCAAATCATGCCTGCTTGTTCTCCACGTCCCTCTAACAATGACACACATAGTTTGACCTAGCTCGCATCCACTTATCATGGCTACACGAGGCACAAGAGACATTTAGCTTTTTCTACTTTTCTCTTTTCTCTATTTTAAAAAACTTTCTTTACATATAATAAACCCGTAAAATGATTTGTACAGTTATACAACTTACAACTACTGTAATTATGTGCGGATGAACGAGTAAAAGTATAAAATATTTTGAAAATAGAAAAATGCAAAACCGTGACATTCAGCAAAATCATTTCACTATATTATTCTTTAATACCAACCCAATGATTTTCCTTCCACTCTGATCAAAGCCTGAACAAAATCATATGCTTAACTGCATGACCTCTAGCACACAAGTTACGAAAAGGAATAAAAATATGCATATTGAAGAGGAGTTTTGCACAAAGCTCCTTTATTATGTATATTTATGGAAATCACACATGACTAGATTCAAGAAGGTCTTGCTTGCTCCTCCTCTCATTGCACGATGAGCAAAAGCAGACATGGTTCCTGAGTCTATATACTGTAAGTATACGTTTCAACAGGAAATATGGAAGTTTTCTTGTTTCTTTTATGAGTTGTCGTTCCAGTATAATGAATTAAATGTTTTAAAATGAAGAATTAAATATTGCAGAATCCATTATTTTCTACTTCTCCTCCCCATCTATCAACCCTCATCTTCCTCTTTTCTCAACTTTAACATACCCTGTGTAAATGAACTCGCCCCCCGCCTGGCCCAGTGACTACAGCGAAGGTGTGAACACTCTCCTCCGGCTTGAAATAGATACCTCTAATCTATTACCTGACACCATTTTAACCTAACTTGAGTGAGATTTATATAATTAAATTTGGTTTCCAATCGGTTGACTGTTTCATAATTGATTATAGCGAGATTTTGAGTTAGGCTGCAATAAACTCAATTTTATTTTGGGTGCTGGGAACCAGGGATTATTTATACTTTGGCAATGATCTCACACACATTATTTCAGAGTGGGGCTGAATTACTCAAATTACTTAAAGTCGCAGGAATCATATCGGCCCTCTAAAAGAATTCCACGAACACGACCTGGTGCAGTTCAAGCTTAGAGTGGCAGATATGTCACATTGAACTCAGATGCTAACTGATTGAGCATGTTTGAATGGCTGAATCTAGAACACATGTTCAACAGCTCAGAGACCAGATTAACATTTACCATCCATCTTGTCGTGTACATAGTTCAGCGGTTGAATTTGTCATGCATTTGACATCATCGTCCAATATGTCTGAAGTCCCACCCCTCTGTAATATTTATCCCAATGTCTGCTCCACTACAGTATAACTGATCCAATCATCAACCCAGATAGTGGTTGGCGAGTCTCTGTCCCTCTCATACTGTTCGGACTAATCCCCGTCTGGGATCACAGAAACTACAAGTCCCTATACCAATGCTAACGTAACCACACAGAGCATAATCAGAGTTGTCCCAAAGTTCACATGTGAATTTTTTTCATCCCGTATCAATTTAGAAGCCAACTGTGAACTACAAATACAAAGAACACAGAGTCACGCACAACACAACACTGGAGTCCTGAGGCAGAAACTCCCTGACTCTTTTGTAACTCCTCCCTTTGATCTGGACAGTTGAGCAGTCTGGAAACCCATCAACCACTAATCCTGTTTCCTCTTAAAACCACGGTTTACGACAGCTTTTAATCTCCTGCCTGAAATAGTTATGGGTTAATGTTCACTTTTAAAACAACCAAGATGTCTTTACCTCTCTGACACTCCTTCAAATGGTCAATCTGGCTCCTAAAGGTGAGGGGAGGACAGGTGTCCCTCACAGGTCTGTTAAACTAATAAGATAATTAACATTGTTTATGTCAATGCATTGTAACGCTTCCTCTTTCTGACACATTTGCCCCTAGGATGAAGAACCCAGAGCCACCGTAAACATCTCAGCCAACTTTACTTCCCCTAAAAATACACATTTAATAAACTAAACTCTTCCACCTGTCCTCTCTTCCTCTGCATCATCTCATATTCTCTCCTTTCTACTGCCCTCCCCTCCTGCACACCACGCCAGAGATTAAAATATGAGGAAACAATCAACTTCTCGCTCATTAGCATATGAACAGGAGGCCGACAGGCAAGCGCAGAGAGGACAACAGAGTCCAGGAAATCCACCATGGAGCTTTTTTTTAATCCCAGGAATGACTTTTGCCGTATTTTGTTGAATGAAATAGAACAATCCTCTGCTGCTCCTTTCAGGCAGTCAAATTACCATCAGAATAAGCCGGTTTAGGAATAAAACAGAACGCTTATATAGCACCAGGTCAAAGACGCTAAATGGAGACTATAGAATAAGCGTGCAGACAGAATGATGTTTCCCCACAACCACAATGAGGGAGTCGAAAAATAGGCACGTGTGTCCGTGCATCTGCACTGAGGGAGTCTATTCTCATTAATGAATCCCTTAAAATATATGGATCATGGCACAAAGTTTATTATACAAAAATACGAGGCAGAACAGGAAGCAAGGCAACAGTATAAGGTGTTTTTGAAGTGGGTGGAACACGTCCACCAGCCATCTACGGCCAACATTACCTCATATTCCTAAAGTCACAACCCAACTTTGTCCCAGGGGGCCTTTTACTTTCATACTTACGGTAATCGAATGCACGTCTGGCGTGAAAGTAATACATATTCATGACGAACGACGAGAGAAATGACAAAACTCTGCAGCTACGCACCGATCTTCTCTCATTGTTTTGGTTTGATGGCTGCGCATAATCTGTACGGTTAGGTCTTACATAGCTGCTCTCATTAGCCCTTTTTCCAACTGTAGAAGCAGCTGATTCTATTACCAAAAGCTGAGATAAGTTGACAGTAGCCTGCCTGATGAGCACTGAAAAGCAGAGAAGAAGCTAATGGCTCGTGAAGAAAGTCCAGCATGGAGCAAAATAAAGACCGCATAAATTTCTCAGGAGTTGGTGGAGACTAAAAACGGAGCTAAAGTTACACACTCTCTTGCGAGGGAGCTGAATGTGCTTACGCGTCTATTGGAGTGTGTCATTCGGTTAGTCTTGGTGTTTTTCTGCCACACGTAGACAATGAACTGGGAGTTTAGTTAATTTATTACTCGCTACCTGTCTAGGCTGGAGCTCAGAAGCTGCTACGAGCGGATTACATTATAGTGAATGTGAACCCATATCCATATGGACTGTGAGTAATCACATTCTATGGAGATTTTGCAGCCCAACTCCCCATGACATATGTTGGTACACCACAATAAGACACAATTGGGATGGAATGTAAGGCCAACCCAAGGGTGGTGTGTTCAATTCCAGTGGTTCTCAACACTTGGCGCAACTTTGTAAACAAGAACTCCAGTTTAAGGTCATCTCACTAAGCCACCATGGTTAATGGGATGTGAAATTGTGTAACACACGACAGCGCCATAAAATTGCGCACATGTATTATTCAAGTTAGATGTTCCTGTAATTCAAATCTTGAGCGAATAAACCGCGTGGCAGCAGCAGCTTTGCTCAGTGTTTCGTCTCATGTAGGACCAGGGTTCAATATCCCTCTCTCCTTCAGACCGACCGGGTCACTTACCCTGACCGTTCATTATTAGTCTGTTTCTCTCCATCATTCAGTCCCTTGTTCCTTCCTGTTTCTCTCACTGCTCTAATTAAATTCCTACATCAAATCTGAGAGGAGCAAATATACAGGAGAGAGAGTAGAGGGGAGGAGTGGAGAGGGAGAGGGAGGGATGGAGGGAGGAAGAGATCACGGTGTAAGAACATACTGAGCGCAATCTAAACCCACTGATTGAGATCAGATGATGACCTGAGGATATGTAGAGGGAAAATCCATAAAGGGCATTGGTACGAAGATAGAATTCAGTCAAACTGTTTCGATTTTTTTTTTTTTTTTTATGATAGATGATTAGATAAAGATGTATAAAAAAAAAATACCTGGTGGGGATAAATAGATATGACAGCAAACCAAACCAAGGAAAGGCTGAATGAATTCACACTCGAGCTGTTTGTTCAAAAATGCACCAACAAACTGGGAAAATGTAATTAACTTTAGGTTCCCCACACTGTGTTCAAACAGTATGCAAATACAGATAACGGAAAAAAAGTAATTGTATTAGGATTATGACGATCTAATGCACAAAATATCGTTTTTCCACAGGAAATTCCACTTGCTGACGGGCATGAAAGTCACCCCTGTGTTAAATACATTTGGGTCTCAAAACCATTTCGACTCGCACTCCTCTTTTGCTCCTGTGAGACATGATACACAGCAGATCACATTTATAATTCATAATACAGTATTGAACCATTCATCAAATTGTAATAGGACGTGGTTTGCCCATTTGAAAAAATAGCTGAACGGTGAAAACACAAGTTGGTGTATTCACCGATCATAACCCAGACACTCTGTGCTTGGATTGATTAAAGGCCTGATCAAATTACCTGGAAAAGGTTAAAAGTATCCATTACCAGCTAACATGCTTTTGTTATTGAACACAGGGAGAAAGAGGGAATGCAGCCGCGTAGAGTAACAATCAAGCCCAAATGTATCCTGAAGGCATAAATATACCAAAGTATTCAGTGAGCAAAAACACATCTCAGAGGAGAAATACCACAGTGAACAGCAGCAGAATACACACGGGGCAATGGAGTGAACAGGGAGAACCGAGAAATGTTTGCTGAATGCACATTGCTGACTGAACAGATCAGCGCATCGTTGTCATTCTTTTACATTGGCTTCACAAAAACATGACAATTTAGCGGCTAAACTGTGCATTTTATAGCGACTCACGATCTAAACTCCAAATCTCAAATCAAGAAAGATGTGAAAACAAATCAAAAGCCTTTCCATAGCATTTCAAAGGATTTTTCACGAGACGGGAAATGAATAAGGAGCTGTTGGATGTGAAATGAAAGGTGGCATTAAAAGGACAGTAGACCAGGTGTAGATGTGAGGGAAAGGAAGCAGGTAGGATGAAAGGAGGGTGGAGAAAAGACGGCGAGAGAAGAGCGGAGGAGGAAAGAAAGGCCACCAGAGAGGTCACTTCTGCTCTTAATAATTTATCCTTTAAAAACCAGTCTGAGGCTTTAATTGGTTCTGTAGCTTAATCCTAGAACACACACACACACACACACACACACACACACGCACACACGCATGCACACACACCTCGGGGAGCCTCTTAGCAGCTGTGCTCCAGCTAAATTGGCTACAGTGCAGCAGCAGCTACACCAAGTTCCCTCCAGGTATAACACACAGTCAGCAGCAGTATTCCTGCCAGGCCCGGCTCCATCTCATGATACTGGGCGTCACACGCACGCTTCTGTCGGTCTTACACGCCTAGTCACGCGTTCAAAATTAATCTCAAGCTAAATCAGAGTGACCAGACATTAGTCCTCTTGAACACTTGTTAGCTTGATAAACACTTGGTTGAAGGGTTGTTTTTGGATTACAGTCATGCATTTGTTGATCCAATGAAAATGACTGGCTTCACTAGAATGTGAGCGTTCCCAAATTAAATGAAGAGCGTATCTGGATTGTCATATGATAACCACCTACCCACAATTCGTTCTCACTGAACATCTTCTCTCTGCCCACTTCTCAGAGGGGGAAATGTGAATATTCATATCATTCTGTGATGCAGTTTTCTGTCGTGGCCGAAACTGCAAGCTCAAAGTCTTGTCTTGCATTCATGTGACTTTATATTACAAAAAAAGCAACCAAAAAAATGCTCATTATCGATTGTTATTGATATGGTGTCTCCACTATACAGTAAAATAACTACACCATCACTGATCATTCTAGGGGTCTTAAGTTAAGAGCATCTAAATTAACAAGCTAAACAAGCCCTTGTCCTTTGCTGTTAACCAGACCCAATTTTATGACAAAAACATAATCCTCATTAAATGTCAGGCAGATCATTTGGCACTGATTAATCCCTTCCACATTTTGTTCTCTGGGCACTGACAAGCTGAGGGCATTCTGGCAGCATTACGTCTGTTTCTAAAGGTTGATGAGCATCCTCATATCCTCACAAATCAGCTATGATGTTGGCGAGATAAACACTTCAGCCTTCAGCCGATCCAAGGGAGAAAAAAAAAAAAGCCCCACTCTAAACCAGACCACCCCCGCTGCAAGAACAACTGCCTTTAACCTCATCAGGCAAATCAAGCTTGATCTGCTTGCATGTAGACCTCTTCAGGACAAAAGTATGATAAAAATGCATCCGACTGTACAACACTGTGGCATTGACTATGACTTCGGCTAATTGTTGTCTTTATTATTTTGTATTTGCAGAGATGCTGCATATTTTTGCACGAAAACAAACCGCCTTTCGTGCCAGCTTCTCCCTTCTAATCATCCAAACATTTGAAAAAATATATTTACCTCTCGTTACTTCTCATAAATATTTCTGCTGGCAACAGTTTAAGAAAAATAATCTTCCATCTCCCATCAAATCTTAAAAGCTTTGCGATGCACAGCCAAAGGCATCCAATGTCACACAGTTTGTATCACATAGGAACCGCTCAGTTAGTATAATGATTTTATTGGCTGTCACCTGCGCCACAACTCAGAAAAGGGCAAAGCTAATCTGTCGCGGCAGGTTAAATCTATGAAGCTGATCTAATTAGTGCTGCATTTTATGAATGGAGATTTTGTGTGACAGAATGCGGTTTCTGTGGTTTTTACCAATAACCGCCAGCGTGTCACCTCACAAACCATACGATTTTGAGAGTACATTTCAGGCTGGAGAATGAGATCTCCCAAGTAACACAAAACTAGCCCAAGAGTTGGTGCCATCCAAAATCACCCAGACAGCAGGGTTATCACGCAGACCCCAGCTCCATGAGAATACATAGTGTCTCCCAAATCCTATTCTACCATGAAATGTCACAGCACATTAGCTACAAGAGGGATTACCCTTCCTTGAAAGTAAGAGGGGGAAGGAGGGAGTCGCGGAGGGAAGAAGGGCAAAAGGAGGGAGGAGAATGTGCATGCGAACACGTGCTGCTGCGTACAGGTAAGTGTGGGCTGAATATAAACTAGCTCACGCTCTGTAATTGAGTTGGAATCTCCTTACATCCATTTTTCCCCACGTCCACTTTTCTTCCTCTCTCTGTTTCTTTTCCTGTCTCCATTTCTCTCCTCCTTTGTTACACTGGTCCTGATAATCTCTAGATCTTGATTTGGCTCTGTTTATGAATTATGTAAACACACACGCACACACATGCAAAAAGTAAAGAGATTATCCATAGCTGGGAAGTTGAGTTAGGTTGGCAGGCTGAAACCAACAGCTTGTGGCTGTGCTTTGGAAGAAAGGAAGAGTCGGTGCCTGTCTCTCTCTCTCTCTCTCTCTCTCGCTTTTTCTTTCTTTCTATCTCTCCACTTTTGTCAGACATTCTAAAATTCTCCCCATTTGTATGTCTGTAGCGAAGTCTGCTCACACCCATTGGAAATGCAGGAGCTTTTTCACAGGTCAGGAACTTTTTCAAGAACTCTGAAACTTTTCCTTTGTTTGGCACCAAGGAGTCAGGTGAATTATTTTTCAGCTCCTACTTCGGGAAATACACACTCTAATGGTTCAGGACGTACTGGGTGGAGTTCGCTGATTGGTCAGACGTAAACTTCCTTGCATAGCCACCATTTTATTATTTTTGTACACAGTAACAAAAGAAAAACATCTTAATTTCTCGAGACCCAAGGGCAAAAAATACAAATAAAAAAAAAACTATGACATTAAACAGCGTGTGAGAGATACACAGTTAATCTGGCAGCAGCATATTCAGGTAATGTCAATCTGAGAGATTACACCGTTTTTCACTGGCCATAATAGAAAATATTTCAGAATAAAGAAGTGATCCAGAAGGAATGTTCAGGTTTTTATTATGGATGTGATTATAGATAGATATTGTTTACTGTAATCTAATATAAATTCCTCCATAATTACTAATTTCCATACGTGAAGGTAGTTCCAGGCAAAAAGAGTTCCCAATTAAGGTCTGATCTTCTGGTGCAAAGGTGTTTGATGATTTCCTTCTTGTCTTATATAACAATCATAATGTAACCTTTCTACATTTACAATTTAGAAATTTGAAGACTAAATCATGTTACATTACAAGACTAAGCAAAAACACAAGCATCTCATTTGCTTAGACAATTAGAGTAAACAAGGCAGAGAAATTGCCAGAATGGTTGAAAGGTTCTCAGTGTCTGAGTCTGCTGTCCTCACTCACAGACAATGGGGATTCCTATACTGGGGAATCAGGACATCTTTGATCCTAACAACTCTCCTCTTCATCAGCTTCCTCGGCTCATTTTATGAGGTCTTCATATTTTTTCTGACCCCCCCTCCCCTCTGCCTGTATGACTTATTCCATCTCACTTTGAGTTGTCTTACTCTCTAACTTTGATCCTCTCCTTTATTTCCTTCCCCGCGTCTCTGCTGTTGTGCTTGAACTTTTTCGACCCAGCATCCTCTGTGGATGTTCAATCCACCAGACACCTCCTCAGGACTGTAGCTCACAGCACCTGGCCCTGCTCCACTGAAGCGTCTTTGTGAATACGACTTGAGGTCTAGGCTTAAGAGAGTGAGATCACAGTCGAAGTTCAGCGAACTTCCTTTCTGTTCGGATGTGTACTCTCGCTGTCTGTTTCTCTAATATGGGATACAGCATGCTGCTGTCCTCACTGTGTCTTTGTGAATAACACAGTGGGAGTAAACAGAGTAGCATTTCAGAACGGTTTTCACCCACATGTTCTTCTACCTCTGAGCTAAACTTCAAGCAGGTTTGTTTCTGGACCTGTCTGTCACAGTACCCATAACAAGACATATCCATTACAGTCAGGAGTACATGGGCTTTTTGGAAAATAGGCTCTTGGATCCTTTTGCTGCTGTGCAATAAGATGATTGGTTGCAGTTTTACCCCCACTCGGCTTAATATCTCAACTACTATTCTCATTTCAGCATGCATTGCACAAAGCAAAATATAAATATTGAACACTGAATACTGAATGAGAAATTGCAACGAAATGAGACGGTACCAGAAAAAGGGCGATTCTGTTCAGCATGTCAAACTGAGAACTCCAACATTAATCTGTTCACACAAAAATTAGCATCAGTTTACATATGCATTCTCTGATTACTCTCTACAAAGCAAAACATGAAATTCATTCATTGTGGAGGTTCTCTCTCTCTCGCTCTCTCTCTCTCAGTTCAGACTGACTGTCCCTATGCCATTGATTTCTTCTTGAGAGAGACGGAGAGGATGCAGAGACCTCTGCTGAGCTAATAACCAATGGTCCCCTTGTTCATAAACATGAAGTGGTAATGTCACAAATAATAGTTCGTACAGATAATATAACAATGTGATTCAGTGTCATTCTGTGAGCCACAATCCTAGATGTTCACTGGGGTTATGGCTCACTGAAGAATCCCATTGCTGCAGAAATCTGCCATGCCTCCGTCTTCCTCTTCCAAGTTAAATGGTGCTTTATCTTACGCTTCAAATACTTTGACAAATTCTTTTCTGTCTGGTAAACCTTTGATGAACTCAAAAGTGTACCCTCTGACTGAATTATATATCTGCTTCGGACCCTTTTAGGCTTCACCTCCATCTTGGCACCATCATAAATGATAAGATTATCTGGTTGTATCTGTATTTGTATAGGTAATTCTAATCTTTATATGCAGGGACTATAATATTGTATGCCAAATATGGCATGTAAATATCCCTTTTTTTTAATTCTCTTTTTCCTAATGTAAAATGTAGAAATAAAAATAATTAATATCATTCATTTATACAGTTTTTGTACTGTTTTTGATTGACTGTCCCTATGCCATTGATTTATTCTTGAGAGAGACAGAGAGGATGCAGAGAGACCTCTGCTGAGAGGATAATTCTAGGGTTGGTATTGGTAAGAGTGCTACAGTTAGTATTTTCTGTCACAGCGGTGCACCAAACCTCCTCGTGTTGTGAGCAGAGCCACGACTGCATCTAATCTGACAAATGCTGTGTGTGCCTGTGTGTACGTAATGTAAATATACATGTGAAATGCATGACAACCATGTTATCTTCACTCCCATAACTATGCATGCATGTTTTGATTGTCTTATTTTTACAATGATGTCAAAATAGAATAGAATAGAATCCATGCAATATCAGTAAAGGAAAGGATTAAGGTTTCATAGGAAATAAAAAATAATGGAATTATAATATAACAGTGACAGTGTTGATTCGTAGTATTCAGTAACATGCAAGCAAGATCTGCTTGTGTCTTGTTTGTAAAATAAAACCAGTATATACTTAATGATGTTACAGTATCCCTTTAAGGTCGGCCATTAACCTCCACTGAAACAAAGAGGAATTGTACCTTGAGGGTTGGGTGATAGTTTACAAGGAAAAAGAAGGGACCTTGAGACATTGAAATGGATTTTTAAATAATGCATTGCCAACAAATTCCATAAAATAAGCCATGCGTTTGTCATGACGTGACCCAATTTACATCACCTTGTAGCAGCAAGAATACAAATTGTGGGAAGAGAAAAAAAGAGAGGGCAAAATTTGCAACAAAAAGCTTTTACAGAGTAGATATGAAGCCAAAGAACAGAATATGTTAATGTATGATGATGGATTGGGAAATCCAACGCAGCTCGGCCAACTTCGTCAGTGTCGGAATGAGCCAGTCACCCTGAGTCATAGGTCACAGTCGGTTCCAAAACAGCTTAAATGATGGCTGGAAGCATATCGGAAACACCCAGAGCCACAAATATGCAGGCTCAAAGAGAAATGTCAACCATTAACAAAAAGGACTTTCTAATGTAATTTTGGTACATTAAGACACTGTAGTACACATCACACTTGATACTGTCTCATCATTTTGTTTCCCCTCTGAAAAAAAATGACCTTCTTCTGCTCTTCTTGGTATAAAATCTGCCAAAAGACAAGTGAAATAATAAATATTTGAAGAAAGAAGTGGATGCTTCACTTGCCATATTTCACACACGGTAACACATTTGAAGCTGTTTCATTGTCTTGCTGAGTTGAAGAAAGCACATCTCAAGCACTTCAAATATTTAAAAGTACTTTTGAATGTTATTTTTACCCTCATCCGTCATTGTACAAACAGAGACTAACGCAGAAGGACCGGTCTGCAAATGACTTAACAAATGTACCATTGGAAAGTTGACTTTAATTTGAGGAGGGAAAAAATTGCCAGGATATACGAAAGTATGGAAGTATGGAAGATTGACCTGAAATATACTGGCCTTCATACCTCTGCCAGGGCCAAAAATTTCTTTTTATCATTATAGTACCTTTTCTTCAGTTTTTCTTCAGGAACTTATCATTTTTAGCTCAAAAGAAAAAATATTACCATTATACAAATATTTGAAAATCTTGCTCCCTTTTGCCTATCAAATTTTGAGAGTATATGTATAACAGTGATGGATGACAAAACTGATTACAAGGAAAACTAGTAGAAATTATTTAATGTGAAGGAAAGCTTTTAAATGTGTGTGATCGACCACTACATCTGGATCCATTCCAAGTTAAGTTAAATGGGTTTTTTCTCTGGGCCATACCCATCTGCAATACCTGCAATACCTGTCCACCGTTTTTATCAAAATAGCTTCTTTGTTGTTTGACAGGTGAGTGAAAATGTGCTCGCAATGCCTTTAATCTATTTGTAATGTCGTGGGAACTTACAGAAACTGTGGGCGTTATTGTAAAACATCCGTTCTGCAGAAATGACAGTGTTGTTATGATGACTTTTATATTTACTATTTAGTGGAGCTACATGTAAGACTGAGTACAGTTACACAGAATAGTGAGCGCTGAAAGGCCAGGCAGTACAGCAAGTCTCAGTAGCACGCGTCAGCCTAAACTAGTCGGGCCTTTTATCCCTCTCTTCCCTCCACTTCCACTTAAATCAACACTTCACTGAGAGCTACAATGTTTGCTTGCACCCTCACACACGTACACAACAATGAAAACACACACACATGCACGCACTTTACTTCTCCTCCTCCATCTCTGTTTATCTCTCACTTTGGCACTCTCTCATCAACTCTCTGTCTCACAAGCACAAACCCACATCTCACACATGCATTCACACACGCACACTTTCTCCCGCAAACATCAACCGAAACATGCTTGCACACGCAGAACACGGTCTCTTTCACACACGGAGAGAAGTTTGAACAAGACTCTGAGGAGAGCCGCTAGTGTGAATGAATGGAAGCTGAATGTGGCTCAGCTATCTGCGCTCACTCAACTGAGCTGGTCGATACCCAGGGTCAGCAGTAAAGTTAAGCACATCAGAGAAAAACATGATGCACTATAAACTACGTAGATGCCTGAATTAGACGTCCATATTGTAATTTGGTGTCACTCTGTCTTTAAAAATTCGCTGGGATTGTGGTCCATTGAAGGATCCTGTTGCTCCACAAATCTGCCACGCCTCGTTCATGCTCTTCCTGGTTGAATGATGCGATATCATAAGCTTTGACTCTGACTGGGGTACATCTCTGCTTGGCATATCCCCCTTTAATGTACAGACTTCCCTTGTCATCTGCGGCGGTTGGGGCACCAGAGGGGTACCAATGTGCTAAATCCTTGAATAATTACCCTCTGTACCTGTAGGTGCATCACCATCTCTTTCCTTTATGGTAACATATTAGGACTTTGTCTTCTCTCTTATCATGTGGGAATCTGCAGGAATAGCCTTTTTATAGCAATCCTGCACCTACATAAATGTAGCAGTTTTTGCAAGAGCGATATTACGATCTCACACAACATGCAGATGCTTCGCACCAGATGGTGTAGACACTGAAATGGCATCATGGATTTCCTTTTCTTTCTCCTTGATATACGTTATGGTCGATTCATTTATACCGTAATGGTGAGCAAAAGCAGCGACTGACTTAAGTCTACGTAGCAAATCCAACAATTCAGCCTTTTCTTGGAGGGTCTTCACTTTCTTCTGTCTCTAAGGAGCACTTTCAGAAGAACTAGAAGCACTATACGCTTTGGACCCATGATGAGCGAAACGCGTTCAGAGTTTTTTAACTCTATGATAAAAACGGCAGAGATGAGAGATGCGCATAAAAAGCTGCGAGAAATGATGCGATCACTGCAAGAGCGTCACATACATGCATTTATGACTTACTACACTTTTTACATTGTCTTTTTTCAGAAATTCAGAAAGGATAGGATATCACCAAGATATCAAACACACACCCACACACAGACCATATAAACAGCTTACTTCTAAGTGTCATTCATGACCAATCACTTTGGATGTCGCTCCCTGCAGTCAGTAACACTCTGTTTGGACTTCACACAAACCGCGAGTGTGTGCGCGCACACACAGATCTGCACAGACACAACTCTGAAAAAAGCGTGACATCCCAAAAAAGTAATTTGACTGGGGCTCAACAAAAGGAGTGTTTTCCGGGATAATCCCTGACTAGGATTGCAGCAGTTCTGCGTGTGTGTGTGGGTGTGTGTGTGTGTGTCTACGTACCTGCACCCTGGAGAGTGTGTCTGTGTTTGTATGTGCATACTTGTGGAATTGTGTAAGTGGGATCAAGCAGAGCAGGGAAGGGTTTTTATTCAGAATTTCATTAGCAGGGAATGGGAGACGTTTGGCCTGGCCAGCCACCTCTGGCTCCGGGACAAGAGTGTGTCTGTAACTGAGCTGAAGTGTCTGTAAGGACAAACACTGTGCAGCACTTTTATGGACTTTAACCCTCTTTCTTTTTAAATTCCTTTCAAGCTGAGAGAGACCGAGAGCAGAGGTCAAGCCAGAGAATTTGTCCCACATTTTCTCAACTATGCTGTTGGACACACATAAAATGCATCCGTAGTGCTTACAAGCGCTCTAAAGTGGCGTGGATTTGTACACACTGTGTGGTTTGCAGCCTCGGAGGCGAAACACAATGTATTAGGAAGAAAGCTTGAGCGTGCCTTGAGGAATGGAAAATCCAAGGACACAGGAACAAGCTCTGTGAATTTATTTCACCTAAATTTAATTTAATTTGAGCCCTCGAGGCACATAATCAAATTTTTGCCTTCATATTAATTTCTTTGTTTCATATCCACGAACTTCAGATGATTTTGTCATTTGATATTTCAGAGAAACTTGCAGTTTTGCTAAACTTTTAATTCAATAAATTTAGATGCTTGATTTTTTCTCGTTGGGCGCTGTGAGCACAGATGATTATTATTGTATATTCTATGTATTGTACTGCATACATAGTGGACTGTGAGTCCTATAAGGAACTCTTCCAAGACAAAATGTGTTAAACACATGGAACCTGATTTACTAAGATCTCATATTGTGTACTAAATTGCGTGTTCATAGTAACAGATTGCATTTTTGGGTTGGTGTACGCTTTGCGGGTGATCAACTTAAGTTGCGCAAATGACAACAGGTGCAAACATGGCAGAGACAGCTGTTTGTAAATGAGGGTTTCATGGTTTCTGCCATAGAGTTTGAACAGAAAGCAGGATGACCGCAAGTGCTTTTGGAGACCCCAGCAGTAACAGCTACAGTACGCTGGAATGACCGAGATGCAAGGACATGCAGAGTCTCCAAAATCAGCCCTTAGTTCATACAAGAGCTCCACAATGGCATTGCGGGATAGGCGATATGTCTGAATTATTTTGCCTCTGTCATTCCAAAAATATTCTCTGCGTATTGTTTCTTTTTTCCTATGTTTCTGCATAGCAACAAAAACAGACAGTTGCTGATTTTCATAAAATCTTTCTGTCTAATAGCAATCTTTACAAACTCTTTGCTTTATTTTGACTGACCTATTATGAACCTCTGCAACCCTCTTCAGTTAGACACAGATTCTATATGCCTGGACAGAGTAGACTACCACAGTGCTGTCAGAGCAGATTATTCACTTCCACACTCAGATTTGTCCTGCTGGTCTGTGGCGCCAACAAGCGAGCTTCCTCTTACATGTATAATCAAATGAACGTATTTAATCATATAAATCAGATTGGTTGCAGTCCATCAGTCTGTGTCCTAAAGCTAAGTGTCACTGGTGGGGATGTGAAGCCCATTGGAAAACTGTGACCGACTCGCTATAAAATGAACGTGTTGAATATGTTACATTTTCGCATATAATTATATACTGTATATCTAATCATTATTTATGTGTAAATATACATATATAAACACACACGTGTGTATATGTGTGTGTATGAATCTCAGAACTGACAACATGAAGGCCTGATGACAAGTTGATGCCTTTTTGTAGCATTTGGGTCAGCTACTGGTGACAACACAACAAATTTAAGGCAGAAACCCCTGGTGAATGCCAATGCACCTATAAGTCACACGCGGAGAAGCCAAGCAGATCATTTGCGGTCAAAAGCAAGCAGGCTAGTGATGCTGACTCAGCCACAGTATTAGCTAGCTACACTCCTGGAGGAGTGAAATTGGCAAAACTGTGACCTTTTTTTGGCATTGCTGCTTTATATGTTAGTTATACAGTAGAGAGGGCAGACAGAGGGGATGGCAAGCAGCAAAATACAGATTAGACCAGATTTGAACCAGCACATCTGGGTTATGTGGCGTAAGCTAGGCCACCTGGGCACACCGTGGTGACCTTTTTATCAAAAAGCTCCAATAAACATACAAGAACCCAGCAAGAAAGTATTTTCAAAGATGACTTGCCCACAATGTACAAACAAAATGACAGCTACACTGCTACCAGCTACAATGCATTATTAGCAATGCTGTTATTTTGGAGACATAAGCCTGACACTGATTGATGGCGAATTCCTGACATTACTGACATTTCTAGAAAGAAATGTTGTGAGTGTGTTGTTTGTAGGAAATATATAACGTGTGTGCAACCTAGAAACCATAACCAAAGCAAAGCAAAGATGATAACATTGTGTATGCTTTATCACCCATCACAATGATTCTTAGTGTAAAAGAAGAGTTACAGCACTGAACAGACCAAAACGGTGACATGCTTTCCAAATGAATGAAATCATCATGAACCATACACTTGAAAAATGGCAGCACCACATGTTCATCTGTATTTTATACGGGTCACAAAGCACCAAGCGGTTATTTAACAACTGGACATAATGTCTACGGTCAGCTTAATGTCCAGAAGCCGTAACCTCTGCAATGAACCACACACGCTTAAAATAGCTAACAGCTAGGGGCTGTACTCTTGTTCCTCACCTCCTGATCCCACCAATAAGTCTGTGTCAGACACTTAGTTTAGTGTTTTAAATGCCAGAACACTGATAGGGGCCAGAGCTGTACATCTCAAAGAGTTGTGACATCAGTGGAAGCCTTGGACATCCTCAAATCCTTCCTGTGATTTGGCTGTTGCTTCCTGTTAGTAGATTAATCTCTAAACATGCTTTACCAAAATATCCACATACTGACCGGAGTGAGTTTGTTGTCAGACAGCATTAGACCATTGGACATTCTATCAGGAAGTGTTGGGGACTACTGGAGTGCTCAGCAATTTCCGTGGTATAACTATTTGAAGCAGAGGCCTCTGACAGGGGCTTTTAAGAGGCAGAGAATCCATTAGACATAGGTCGCTACAAAGTGGCCAACTATTAAAAATGCAGCAGCACCATTATTCCCTGACTGAGTCCACAACTCTTCTCCTTCAATTCATCGCTCTCTCCTTTCCCTTTGGATCTCCATCTCTTTTTTATTCAACAGGAATTCTCTTTCTGCAGCCATCTGTTCTCTTTTCGATATATCTCACTCCGCTCTCCTTCACATCCTCTTCCTCCTCTGTTCTTTTCTCTCCTTCCTCCACGCACTTTTTATTACAAACCTGGCAGGGGTGAGTTTCTCTCTCACCCCTGCATGCATGTGCTGACCTGATGAAGCATTTTCTCTCCTCTCCAGCACAGCGAGGCAGTGGTCAGCACCCGCTACTGTACTGGGACAAGAATAGAACAGCCCACAGAGAATAATAAATGGACATATATGGGTAGGTAGGAGAGTCCCTTTTAAGCAGTAAAACTACCCAGGCCCAGCAAACGGAACAGATGGTAGTAGAGAGGGGGAGAGAGAGCCCAGAACGCTGTGGGAGAGAGAGAGGCAGGGTAAGAGAGAGAAAAAAATCAGGAAGGGTATTATAAGATGGCAACATACGGCCTTTCTTTATTCTTTGTGCTGGCATATGGAGCAGGAATATAGCAGAAAATGATTATTTAAAAAAATATTTGGATTTGATACAATGAGCATGAGGTAATATTGTCAGAATTGGTTGTAAACTACAATTGATGCAGGTAGGCTGATGTGAGGAGAAACAGGACAAGAGCAGAATGCATGCTGGGTTATAAAACCACTTCCCTCTGTTTACTTTTTGCACTACACGCACACAATGCTGTTTATGTATACGGTGTGTGTGTGTGTGTGTGTGTGTGTGTGTGTGGTGCATGCTGCATAATTTATGGTTGCCGTTTCTGCTAAGGTGCAGTTCTTTATGGTTGACAAGAAGGGGAACAGGGGGCTTGGAAGAAAAGAAGGAAAGAGGGAAAAGAGGTTATGTGTACACCTGCATCTCTTGGTTGGGATTAATCAAAAAGTTAAGAAATAATTGGGAAAAACCTGCTGGAAGGGTCAGGTATCAAAGATAAAATTACATTTTGATGCAGATCTGTATTCAGAAGTGGATCCAGGAATTTTAAAAATATATTAATACAGCAGAATAGGGCATTTTTCAATAATTTAGGTCTTCAAAGTAATCTAAAATATCTTATCTAATCATAAATAAAGCAACTAACCCATTAAGTAATTTCTTTGTTTTAAGGGTAGCAGGGTTGCCTTTCATAAAAAAGGTCCTGGGTTTGAAAAGCCCTGTGCCAGTCCTGGTCCTTTCTGTGTTTCCATTTTCTCCGCCACTATCATCATCATCATGTGTTGGGTTAATGCTCCTATCACTGCCCTTGAGCAAGTCACTAGATTTTAGGCCTGGAATTGATTTACAGTATCTATGCTTGTTCGGCCCTAGTGGAGGTATCCATTTTAACAAGTGCATTCTAGTTCCATTTATATTTCTCCATCTGTGTTTACACTTCAATCCATGTTGTGGGTGTTCCTCGTTCTCTTCTGCCTTTACGATCGCTAGGTTGATCATTTATCTGCCACATAACAGAGCGTAATTGAATGTGGAAAGCTCACTTTTGAAGGGACGTAATTCTACTTAAACGTCCAGGCGTGTCCAGAGGTGTTTACTTTGATATCAGCTAAATGCTGTTACCCATTACCCTAATTATAAACCTCATAGTGTGCTGCTGAGCATATTAGCACAATGAACTGCAGATATCTAGTGATGGGTTGGCTGACAACGTGACTTCTTTGTCTTTCTCTTATCTGTTTCTTAGATTACAATCAAAGATGCACGTCCTGAGTCAATCATCATCAGAGGGGAGAGGGATTAAAAAAAACCCATGGATGACTCTACATCCAGATGCACAGAATGGTTGCACACAGATGAAAGCTCACATATGAGCATGTATGGTATATATAGAGATGCAAAATCACACACACACACACACACACACACTGGTAGACAATTTCACTAGAGCAGTAACAGACTTTAAATATTTCTGATAAAAGACTAGGAAGTATAAGAGATGATGAGGTGGATAAAAAGGTAGATTTTTTTTTTTAAATATCCGATTGAAAGATACGGATGAGGAGCGCTTGAAGTGTGTGTCTGCTTGTGAAGTGCTTCTTCTCTATCCAGCATGTCAAATTTTTGAAACTCTTGAAATATATTTTCTGATTACCAGAGGCCTTAGAGTGGGAAAGAACAAGTGTAAGTGATTTTACGGAGTCTTTTTTTAACATCTGGCCAGGGACAGCACATAAAAATTTGCCTCAGAGGCAAAATCTGGCTCATTTCCATTTTTATGGTTGATTAATGAGTTTTTTTTCCCTTAAAAATAAACTAATAAACGAAAACAAACTAGGGGGTCACCTTAGGAATTAACAAGATGTATCTGCCTTGTCAACACAAAAACACATGCACATGTCATGTATTCCGCTGTTCTACGAAATGTTCAATTTTGTTGTTGTTTCTGTGAAATGGGCTGTGATGGCAATATAGCAGCAAAATATTCAACTGTCATAGCCACAATCAAAAGCCTCAATAATCTGTTTTTCATTTCATTTCACACAGGATTTTCCACAGAAAATGCTTTCTGTAGTCCATGATTCTTAAGACAATACACAGTGCTCACAAATGTCTTTTCTTCTTCTTATGAGAAATAAATCATATTCTTATTTTGAGATTACTGAATTATGAGCCAACTCCCCTTAGGGAAAAGAAAGATCAGCCAAAGACAAATGATACTGGGATGAAGAAATTTAACTAGAAAGAGGAAATGATCTTTAAAGTAGTCAGCACATGTTTTTTTTTTAGTGATTGATATTTGTTTAACATGTGTAACACCTGTGCTGTTTTCTAACAGACTTTTCACACAAAGCACACGTACTGTCCATAAGTGGGTGAATATTTTCTAAACTGAGCAGATTTAAAGGCAAGACTAAACAACTGAACAACTCATACTAACACTGTCTCAAAGGAAAGCTATTGTGCAAGGCACATCTTTTTTGTCAAATTGAAGCACAATGAGATCTAAAAATGAAGATAAAAAAATGTAGAACAGCCTAAAAAATGTGAAAGGATAAACCCTGAACACCCTCTGCCTTTCTGTAAATGCCAATTCCGACAAGAGGTTTTGGGTTGGAGCAAAATAATGTGACACAATTCGTGAAACTCCACATTAACTTGGTACTGTCCACAAGGAGAGATAAAAGAATTACACTTACTGTCATGGTGTGTCCAAGCACGCATTATATAACGAGTATACAACAAGCGAAATGTGTTCCAAAGTGCAAAAATCGAATCTATGGCCTGCTAAGCACAGCCAGCAACGAGGCAACGCGTGCCAAAGCAGCCCATTACTCAAGTGTAATTTTCAGACGTTCCCTTGCAGACAGCAACAATTTAGAGACAGCCAATCAGAGCAGTGGTTAATATGCATCCTGTAAACGCCCCACGAAAACAGCTCATTCCAGCAAACGACAGTCTGAGGGGTTCGAAACAGGCTGCAACTGCTCGGTTTGCATGGAATTTTGACTTCTCCAAATATATTGACATATAATATAATATAAAGCTAAATATGGATAGTATAATGTTAAAATACTAAAGATAGTCAATAGTTAACACAGAGACAAATTCATGGCAGAAAATACCTTCCCCAAAAGACCCCAATGAGAAATAATAATGGAGCACATTGAAGAGACATAAAAAAAAACAAGAAAGACACCAAAATATCCTTCAAAGAAACAGAAAAACTGGAGAGAGTAAAAGAGTTTTGACTTCAAAAGCTTTTTTGCTGCTTGAGTGGCCATCCATCCATCCATTATCTATAACGCTTATCCAAGTCAGGGTCGCAGTGGGGCTGGAGCCTATCCCAGCAGTCATAGGGCGAAAGGCAGGGTACACCCTGGACAGGTCGCTAGTCTATTACAGGGCTGACATCGAGACAGACAACTCAATCACGCTCCCATTCACCCCTATGGTCAATTTAGGTACTCCAATTCATCTAAGCTGCATGTCTGTGGGAGGAAAGCAGAGTGCCTGGAGGAAATCGAAACAGGGGGGTCAACATACAAACTACAGGACTCGAACCCATGACCTTCTTGCTGTGAGGTAACAGTGCTTACCACGACACCACTGTGCTGCTCTACTTGAGTACCCATTCAGAGAAATTTATTAAGCTTTGTCTCAATTGTAACTAAAGGCTGAAAAAAAAACGTATTTCTCAGGTAATTAATACTAAAAGTATGAGAAAATGGACAAATCCCATTTTGAGGTAAGGATCATGCATCACCAAAAGGATCATCCCACCCTAAAAATCTAATCCCAGAATTTGATATCCAAAATCACCCCAAAATGGACAATTCATTAAATGCAACTCCTTAAAACAACAAGACAAAGCTCACTGAAAGAGAACATATTCCGTTTTTGTCCTGCTGGCCAAAGTGAGTGAAAATAAGCTCTGCTCTGATTGGCCAGCCATGACACATGAGAGCCAAACACAACCACATTTCTGCATCTAGATGGCTTAATTGTACAAACATGCAATCTAACAGTGCAGTATGTTTTTGTCTTGCTGGATGCAATTTCTATAAATGTGAAACTCAAGATTGCCCAGTTTGCCGATGTTCGACTCATATTCTCTACTACATTATTCAATGAAAAGGAGATAAAATAACAAAAAGCATAAAATGTTCCCATCAAATTTAGGAGAAGATGATTGTATTTTCTTCTCTCTGATGGCCATCATTGGCAGTGTGCCAACTGAATATCAATTTTTTTTTTTTTTTTAAATCTGACAGCGAAAGAGCCAAGAATGTAGTTAAGAATTTATTTGATTTGACCACCAAATTGTGGGGATAAATAAACCCAACAAACTATATCGTCAGGTTAAACTTAATGAATCATGGACGGACTACAAAAACACAGCTGTGCTTAAGCATTAACCCTCCTCATGACCCCCTCAAACCCTCTTACAGACATGATAAAGGGCCACTAAGCTTGCATATGAGGCCATACAGTCCCTCCCCACCCTCTGCTAATGTACACTAACTGTACCTACAACCCATTATGGAGGCAGAGAGAGCAATTCTCTGTTTAATAGCCACACATTTACACACAGTCTGTCATCTGGCTAAGCATTGTTAGTTTAAGCTAGTCATAACTGTCTTTGTGTGAAGGTTATGCACGTGTGAGTCCGCGTGTGCGTGTCTGTGTGTGTGTGTGTGTCTGAGGAGTATTGTAAGGCAAGAACGGCGGCACATACATACACACCCATGATTGATTTCCACTGAATAAGAGCATCCACTCGCCAGAATCAAGATTAATAAGAGGCCATTTACATCTCCAATCAGATCAGTGAGCAACAAAAAGAGAGAGAGAGAGAGAGGTGGGGTGGTAGAAATAGTGAACACTGTACCACTGTATATTTCCCCAAAATTGTGCACACACGCACACACATATCTTCTTCACACACAAGTCAAATAACAATACAGCAGATCACCGCCTTACATGACTCTTGTCAATGTCAGTCCATACAGATGTATAAAATAAGGAATTCACCAGGGGTTCACAATCTCACACACACACACACACACACACACACACAGCTGTTCCTCTGGGACACAGAGAGCTTTAATGACAGCAAGCTGCACAGAGAAGGGGTCATGGAGGGGAGTCTCTGTTCAGAGGCCACACACACACACACACACACACAAACACACGCACGCACATATGCCATACGTACGTCAGCACACATACACGGAAAAAGTTACAGGCTGATGAACGGTCATGGACACATGGACAAAGAGCTGACAAATACAAGCAGGTGTTATTGATATATGAATGTATGTGCGAACATACACACACTTGCAAACAACCCCACACACATACAGAAATTGAGGTACTGCAAAGAGGGAACACCAGGAAGGTAGGATCCAATTTGATTTGACCTTGACAGCAGAGAGAGGGAGGGAGCGCTAGTGGGAGGGATGGAGGGATGGATGGATGGAGTGTGAGGAATGAAGTGATAGTCTGGGCCAGATGCCTGTTGCAGATACTTGAGAGAGATGAGATGACCTTGAACTGATCGAGATAAATCATAGATGAACAGACAGCGATATGACACGATGACATCTCCACGCACAAAACGATGTGACAGGCCTGCTTCAGATGTAGAAGTTAACCTAACATACGTGTGCATCCACCATGATATCTTAATAACAACCTACCAAACATATAATTACATTGGATCCTGACAAGAATTGCTGCTTCATTGTTATTACAAGAATATAAGATTAGTCTTCGGGGTACATTATAATGCTGATGCAATCAAAATAATTTCTTGCAAGTGTAATTATGCAGTGTTAACGCCACCGTTAATAATAAAAATGCTGCCAGAAACACTGGCTGAGAAAGCTGTTTTTTAATCATTTGCTAAAGAACAAATAATTTCTGAATTGTGATAATAATTTCCTTCTACTGAGGATAAACAAAACAAACACTGGCAAGAGTCAGTATCATATTCATATATTTCCAAAATGGAGAAACTACAAAGATTACTAGCTGATTGCAGATAGACTATAGTCTCACCGATTAATAGACAAAAGCTGTCTTATCACTCGAGACATTGTTTATTACAGCCTTATCAGATGTGCCTTAGCATACACTGTCTGACGCCTGTTTGTTCATCTGAATTTAGCTTAAAACGTGAGAACGGTCTCGCATGTGAATGTGTGCAAAGACAGGAGATTAAATGGGTAAGAGCTTCATGCTGTAAATGAATTCTACACTAGACTACAGATGTCAGCTGCAAACGTATCTCACTGTTGATTGGGGAAAATTAGCAGTGCTGGTTTTCTAATCTAAAGCTGCTACAATCGATGCATTTAAGATGACTAAGATGCTGCACGTTTTATTGGATAAACAGCGTTAGGCTATAGCGAATGAATGAGTGAAATCTGACTGAACTAACACAATGTTTTTATTAAAAGGTTAAGATGTTAGACAATTATGACGAAACTGTACTCTGTATCCTTGCTATATTAAGCATCCTAATCATTAGGGACATCCCGAGCTTGAAGATGAGTATCAGAACCACTGAAAGTATTAGATGATCCGTATCAGTAATATTAAACCCATCAGATTCCAATACCTTGTTTATTCATTGCACCACGTCTCCTCCAACTCTTTCTGTGTGAGATTCGTGCGCAGACGTACATTACCCACAACTTGTGGCGGGAGGCATGTGTTATAAAAAGTTAACAAGCGGTTAGATGTAGAACTATTTTAAATTGGACAACGAAAGCAACCCAACAGAAAAGGCTGGGAATGACGTCTTCCAACAAGAAAAATACAGTATGACAAGACGACACTTTAGCTTTGATTGTGATTTAATGTCATTTTGGCGGATCTTCAGTCGTTTCAGATGGGATTTTGTTATTGTGACAGATGTATTCATGTTGCTACGGTGTAAAAATAAATGAAAGCCATCGAAGGGAAGTTGTGATCCCGCTGACTTTTTTTTTTCTTCAGGTTTTACAAGCTATGCAGGGACTGTCAAGCCTGTTACAATGCACAGGAAGTATTATGTCAATATAGAAATACTGTATTGGTATAAACAATAATAAATGAAGGGATCCTCTGGTAACCCTGGGTCACCTAGCTGCATGCTACTCAACAAAGCGTGATGCGTTCCTGTAGGCGTCACAGACAGGCAATGCAGACATAATTTGCTTGACTTCCTCCCACTCTGACTTCTCCCATTAGCTTGTTTTGCTTTGTTTTTTCTCTCTTACCTTTCTTGACTGATGACATGTATGGATTTACTAAATACTGCAGCAACCCATCCAACTCAACCTTAATGTTACCGCTAAGAAAAACAGACGCCAGACAAAAGGGATGGTGGGCTAAGAGACATGATGCCGGAGCAATTGATCAGGCCTTGATAATGCATTTCCCTCTTTGTGGTGGAAGGAGACGCAGAGTAAGAAATACAATTTTGTGCGCAGATGTGTGTGTATGTGCATGCATGTTGTGTGCAAAAAAGAAAAATTGAACGAAAACAGACAATCTCACTGAGCTCAGTCTTCTGTCTACCCGAGATCATGGTATATCAGGTTCAATCAATGGTGTCTACAACATGCTATTACGGCATTGAATAGGCTGGGTGTGATGCGCAGGGTGGTCCATTGAGGGAGGCGCTAGGGGGTGGAGAGGAGTGGGGGGGTTGGGGAGTTGACAGAGTGAGAGGCACAAAGTAGGAGACAAAACAAGAACGAGGGGGAATGGTGGGCCTCATGCCCTGAACTTGAACTTGAGCTGGTGGGGTCAGCAGGCAGGATGGGGTCAAGCGCTCACAGTGACGGAAAAAGGAAAAACCCAGCTGAGTGACACCAATATCGCCCCGCTCAGAGACAGACCGGGGGGAGGGGAATGGGTGCTCTTTAGCAAGCAGTCTCTGGAGCCAGTTTGAGTGACTGCCTTGTTGCTTTTTCAAACAGTTCAAACAGCCAAAAAACCCTGACAAGTAAACCTGGTTCCAGTAAATTCTTCTCATATTCTATCTCTGATCATACTCTCTAGGAGTAGTGTGGTCCATCATACCACTGGGTCAGGAAGGTCAACCAAACACTTGCAGCACATGTACGCACTTGTTAAAGTGCTATTGATGAGGAAGGAAATGTAAATCGCAGGCAGGGAAGATTTAACGTAGGGGTTGGTTTACAAGAAGGAGGTTTGCGAGTTGACAGACACTTACAAGATAAAATCGCGGTGGTCATCTAGAACACATAGTTTGTCTTTGACGTAGAGGGTCAAAATTGGCCAATGTGATAAAATATCCACCCTACCTTGGTCTGGAGATAGTGGGGGTAGTAGTAGGTGTACTGGGGGTACATTGGCTGCTGCTCCAAACGTTTTCCCATGTAGCTGGAATCCAGATGAAGGTTCTCTAGGCTGGAGATAGAGGCTCGCAGGTACGATCACTCCGAGGGGCTGGTCTGGATCCAATTGTTTCCAAGAGTCGATGATGCAGAGGGAGAAAACCCTCTCCTTTCTCTGAGGTGTGTGACAAACACGCGGATGAAGGGATAGAAAGAGGGACGGATGGTGCTGTGATCTTAGTCCTTAGTCTCTCTGGCTATCTGTCTACTTGTCCGGGAGCTCACAAGGAATCTCAGAAAACCATCCTTCTTGGGGGTCTAAAAAGAGAGAGAGAGACAGAATCTGGAGGAGGCAGCAAAGAGGAGTTTGGGGAGAGGGAGGCAGCGCATGAGGAAAGGAAGATATGAAAGGATTATAGGAAGCAATACAGGAAAACAATGGGGGATTGAAGAGCAGGACAGAGAGAGGTTAAGCAGAGGGAGGAAGAGGAGGATGATGAAGAGGAAGAAGAAGGGATTGGATGGATGGGACCCGGCTGCCGGTTCCTTGCACACTCTGCTCTAAAAATCAGACTCACTCTTCTTCTCTTCTGCCCTGAACATGCTCCTCAATTTGTTTTCCAGCGTCTCTCTCTTGCTCTCTCTCTCTCTCTCTCTCTCTCTCGCTCTCTCTCACTGACTCTTTCTCTGTTCCTGTGTATCCGTTTCCTGTCTGTTTCTGCCTCCCTCTCTTGCACCAGACGAGACCCCGATCCCACCGGGAGCTTGGCTGTATCCTGTAGAACACACGCTGTCCTCCGCTGTATCCTCAAAAGACAGTGAAATCAGCAATGAACTCACACATGGATGTGGAGCTAGAGAGAAGAGGAGGAGTATGCGGAGGAGGAGGAGAGAGGGTGGTCTGGAGCTGAAGCTGTGACTGCTTTTTTTTTTTTTCTCTCACTCACTCCCTCCCTCTTTTGTTAAGCTCCGGGATAGATAGGTAGATATCAGTGGAGCCCTGCGTGGAGGATGAGCAAAAAAAAAAAGCGTCAGTGAAAACTCCTCTTGCTTAGGAAGAAGAGAGCTTTATCCAGATGCACACTCGCATAGAGGAAAATCCCTTCTGATCCACAAGGTGCCTCCTCCAACTCTCTTCTCTTCCCCCTCTGCGATCCCTCTCTCTTTCTTCTCAAGCTGTCTCCCTGATGGCTTGCTTCCCACCGCGCCTGGCAGCCGTCACTGTGTGTGTGTGTGAGTGTGTATGCACGACGGTAGTGATGGTGGTGGCGGAGAGGTGTGTATGTGTGTGGGATGTGTGTGACTGTGCATGTAACTGAGAGGGGAGTGTGTTTGTGTGGCTGTTGCCGCCCGCTCCACTCTGCGTGCTGAGGCATTGAGGGGCTCGGCTTCAGGG
>OMNV01016127.1:0-25865 GCA_900303265.1 Brotula barbata | reverse complement strand
AGAATAGGCATAAACATGTTACTTTTAATAGCAAAAATATAATAATTATTATTAATAATATTATTAATAATAATAATAATAATAATAATAATAATAATAATATATTTACACAATTAATTACAATAAAAGTAAAAAGTAAAAAACCCAAAAAACATTCTGTGTTGTATTTTAGTGTCGATAACACGTTTGATCCAAATTCAATATAGACTGAGTGAGACGGACAAACAGCAACGATTAGTATAAACCTACCAGCTAGCACATAGCACAGGGGTAGCAAAATGTTGCTATGATAGCAGATAGCATTAGCATTTTCACACACATGTTGACCTACATATACGAGTTATCTGGGAATTTTCTCCTACCTTAACACCCAGGTTAAAGAAAAACCTCAAGACGTTGACATCTACAGAAGGACAAACAGAAACATTATACACTTGTGGTTGAATGTGATGTACTGTTGGTGTGCGGTTACAAAAAACACCCATTTACTGTTTTTCATTCTTTGCTGTGTAATACACTCTGTGTTACTTTTCATTACAGGGACAGGTAAACGCACCTTGAGGCAGGTCGTCGCCCATCTTCCTGGAGGAGTAGGGTGGAGTGGGGACAACCTGGCCTTGGTCTCCCTGAGGGAAACCGGGATACAGGGGGTCCTGATAGAGCTGTGATAGTTGGTGCAGGGGCACAGCTCCAGGAACAGACTGGTGGTGATACTGAGGAGCAGGCTGGTACTGGGGCTGAGGGGGGCCAGGAGGAGGGAGGGGCAGCTGGGAGGGAGGATGAGTCAGTGAGTCAAACTGAGTGGGCGCTGTTGGGACCTCTGTTTGAGTGTATGCAGTTTGGGGAATGGGATGGGGGTGGGTGAGGTGAGGAGGTTGGGCGAGGTGGCTTGGGAGGTGAAGATGGGTGACTGGAGACTCAGACTGAAGAGCAGCCTGGGCGGTGTGGGTGTGGGAGGTCGGAGGGAGAGAAGAGTGGAGGAGATTTTGAGGCAGAGAAGAGACTTCAGCGTGGGCTTGAGATTGGTACTGGAGCTGGAGGTGGGACAGAGACGTCTGAGGAACAGAGTTGTGGGTTTGAGTCAGGGATGGTTGGGCGTGGTCATTGGCCTGAGGAACAGTGGCATGGGTTTGTTTTGCAGCTTGAGTTTGGGGCAAGAGGGTCTGGCTATCGGTCTCGATCACGGGAGGAGAAGGAGAAGCCTGGGTTTGGGTCTGTGATTGGGTATGGAGAGAGAGAGGAGCAGTCAGAGTGCCCGGTGCTAGTGTGGCTTCACAACCTGATGGAGTATGATGCACCACAGAGGAAGAGGAGGTAGAAGATGCCGGGCTAGGGGAGCGGGGCAGACAGGAGGTAGGTGGGGAGGATCTGGGGAGGGAGAAGGGAGGGAGGAGGCCTTGAGCAGCAACAGCAGAGGGAGCGATGGGAGCAATGAAGGTAGGAGGTGAAACAGAAGAAAGGGGCAATGGGGGGGCAGATGAATTGGGAGGAAGAGATGAAGAGAGAATGGGAGGTTTGGAGGAAGAGAGGCTGGGTGAAGCTGCAGGCGAGGAACCATTGGGAAGTGCGGGGGTGAGGAATGAGACAATTGGGGAGGAGGCTGAGATAAAGAGGGGAGAGGTGTTGGTTTTAGCAGGTGGAGCAACTGGGGAAGGAGCTGCAACGCCAGCTGAGGCAGGTGTTTGGTCGTTTGCTTTAAGGGGTGGGGCAGGGCAGGTGGGCGGACCAACACCATCAGGTATGGTAGATGTGGAGGTCACAGCAGGGACCATTTTGGCTGGCACGCTGGAGGAAGCAGTAGCTGTGCTAGCCACGTTCAAGTTTGGTGTTGAAGCCTTCAGGGTGCTAACACCGACTGAAGCAGATTCAGAACTTGTACAAGGTGCAGCAGAGGGTTTTGGGTCAGGAGGAGTGAGGTTGGTTGGTATAGTAGTACTATTAGTGGCATTTGCAGTAAGTGCAGTGGTGGTTGACAGTGGAGGGGTGGAAGATTTGGGACTATCGCCAGAGGAGGTTGCTTGGAGGTCTTCAACAGGACTCTTCTGTTGAAGAAGAAATAAGCAGGGAGAATTGGAAACCATCCAGTTGTCAACTCAGACTTTCTGTACATGGTAGGTTTTACAGAAGCTTGTTTAGACGTCTCTAAGATCAGTAACATTATCACTATGATGATCTTTTTTTCTTCTAACTTTGTTTATTGGATTTTATAAAAACATACAATTGTGTCGTCAAAATATTTGTAAGAGATGATCATTTTGTACAGTAAAGCTAAGATTTTCATTTAAGAAAGTCAGTTGGGTTTTTTTTGTTGATAGACCACATACAGCCACTGGAGGGCAGTGTTGACGTGTGAATGGAAACCAGAAATAGTATCACAGCACAGCATTGTGCTCCTGAGGGTCCAGGGAAACTGTATAACTGAATAAAACAGCACTGAGGAGAATCATTTTAAAACTGTTGGATATGCCCCCAAATAAACTCTTTGTTGAATATGTTTTTTTTAAATGTTATTTCATCACTGAGATTCAGCCTTCAGACCGCCACACTGCATGGTTGTGTGGTCTTGGATGAACCATGGTTGCACACTCTCCCTTTAACGATTAATTTAGACAAATATTGACAGGAAGCTCAAAACTTACACAACATGGGTAGTTGTGTAGTTTCAACTCAAAGCACAAAAGAGACTTTTTGTGATAAATGGTCAGTTGTCATTATCAAATTTTTAGTTATCAATTATTCCAGTCCACATTCTCAAAAAGTTGAAATGCTGGTTACAAAATGAGTTCAGTATATCAATCTATTTATTTATTTGAGCCCAAGCACCAAGACAGTGACATCATATATGGTGTATTCACCACTGACTATGAGATCACCTGCGGACCTAAAAAAAGATGCTACGATCAAACGTACCATCTTCAAGTTTCTTTGGGGTTTTTTCTTCTCTCCTCCCTTCCTTCTCCCTCCTTCACCATGGTTCACAGGCTGACTCTAAAGGTAGAAAAACCCACAGCTGTTAGAGGAAATCAGTTCTGACAAGGAGGCCCATGGTGCTCCTGGTTGGGACCAAGGTGAAAAGAACCAAAGAACAATGATGCCTTTCATTTACATAAGCAGGAAGATGAATCAATGACGTTTTGGAGTGAAAGCCACATAAAGTATCTCTAATCAACTGAGGTGTATTATGCACATGGAGCAAACATAAGCACTATTAAACTCACACCAAGTGCTGGGAAGCTGTGTTCATCTCTGAGCTGTATCTCCACCAATGCTATGCTCTTCTCCTCATCCTCTTTGGCCAAACGCTCCTCTTCTGTGACACCAAACAACCCAGACTCCACCAGGCTCAGAGACTTCCTGTAGTAATACACACATGGACTGTTCAGAGGCTGCGAGGTGTTAATTCTCTAGCATAAATGGGGCTAAAACCTCAGTCTTACTGCTTTCTGAATTTTAACAGTAGATGATACAATGATTTAGCGGTCTAATACTTCCTAGTCTTCACTTCTAGGTTTAGTAGTGAAAAGTTAGACAAAATGTGCACCGTCTTCATGTTGTGTGAGATCTTCTCAAAGACTTGGTACAAACAGACCTGATGGATTTCCCGCTTCCCTTCTCCTCTGTGGTGGCCTGTGTGGGCCAAGGCTGCTGCTTCTTTAGTCGCCCACCAGGGGCCAGATCTGCTGCCTGAGATACAGACGAGGGCACTGAAGATGTCTTGCCCCTCCCTCTGCCTCGACCTCCCCTCTCTTCTGAGTCTAAGAGGCAGAACATGTAATGGCAGACTGTGGCGGGATTCTTTTAAAATACATATACAGTTTATCAATGTTCGTCACTGTGTGTCATGGTGAGTGTGTGTGTGTGTTTCCAGCACCTCCATGTCCATTGCTGATCTTCTTGTCTCTGCTGACCACAGTACACCAATTGTTCTCATCACTTGGAGGACGCAAACTCCACAGAGGGACCGACTGTCTGCACACATGCACACACACAGACATTATCATCCTCTGACAGATACATAACCAGAGGTGTGTGTATTAGTGGTTAGTGGAACCTACTTCTTGCTTAGTTCGTTTATGTAAACTGTCACTGGGCCGTTGTTAGGTGATACTTCTTTGATTGTTGCACTGTAAAGCCTCTGACCCCCTTCAAGGAATACCTGCAACGGATGACATTGGTAAACACACACGCCTCCACACATAAATGCAACATGAGCATGGATATGCACACAATCAAACTGAACTGCGTGTACAATCAAAGGCAATGAAAGGACACACATACAACGTCTCTCTCACACACACACCTGGCAGCGGTCTCCTACAGTGTAATGCATCCCCGCAGCAATACTGTAGTCCATCTTCTGTTGTGCTGAGAGGAACAAGAAAGAGAAAAAAGTTGAAAAAACTTCCCATAAGCCTACTAATACTTTGGATTCTGTTAAGAAATATTTTTCTGATTAGGCAATCAAAAACTTCTTAAACTGATTGTCATCGGATTATATGTTCTGTCTAAGCATTACACAAAATATAAGTATAATATTTTAACAATATGAAAGAAGGCTAAAGAAATGTCACAGCATGTTCAATTGACAAGGTCAATCAATCCACTGACAAATTGATGGACTAAATAATTTCAGTTGTCAATGTGTGTGTGTGTGTGTGTGTGCGTGTTTCATCGGACTGTCCATTCTCATGCATGTGTACTGAAAATTCCCTTTATTGTTTACTTTAGGGTCTGTTTCATTCATATGGTTCAGTTTATAAGAATCAGCACACTCCAAGACATGTGATGATTTAGTGTATACTTATAGTCTGTGTGTGTTCAAATCTGTGTGCGAGACCTCTCTTGGTCTTGTTCCACACGTCGTACTCTACGTTCCTGAACAGATTCGGGTTTAGTGAGCGCCTCACCCTCTCAGAGAGGTGCCGGCCACGGCCACGTCCCTACCACACACACAAAGACACACACATACACTGATCATTACCCTATGGCATAATGTAACACATATGAGAGCAGAGTATATGCATGATAATGGGTTTGTGTGTGTGTGTGTGTGCGTGTGCGTGTGTGTGTGTGTGTGTGTGTGTGTTACCCTGTTAGGCTGGCTGTTTTGTCTTACAGTAGCGCTTGTTCCATTTTCCACCCTGTGTCATACACACACGCGTGCACAAACGTCATACATATATATCAAAAACCAGACAAAAATAGATGCAAAAATGGGCTCTATTCATTAAATAGCATGTGCAGTAAATGATTCATATTATGTATGTATGTAATACCGTACTACCTTATTGAATATGGAAACGTGCACTAGTGTGGCTAAGTTTAAAACACAAATAAACAGCTGACTTCCTGTTTCCTACCAGTTAGGCTCAGCTGTGTCCACCTCAGACTCATCGCTGCTGGGACAAGGTCCCATGTTGTCATCAGTCAGCAGGTCGTTGGGCCGGCTGGCCCACTGACAGGGAGCAAGCAAGGACCTGTCCACCTTAAACACGCCTCCATACAGCAGCTCGTACAGGATGGCTACAGCACACAGACGCAGGGTTGGGTCACAAGTGTCTAACAAAGTCACATAGCAGCAATGATACTTTACACTTTTATCACACTCACACTGGCAGACAGCAGAGGACCTCACATGACTGATGGGATAAACACTGTCATAGTGATTTCCATTCAGAAAACACAACCACACCTAAAATGGAGAGAGCGAGAGGGCAAGAAAGAGAGCAAGAGAGAGAGAGAGAGGGCAAGAGAGAGGGCAAGAGAGAGAGAGAGAGAGAGAGCGAGAGAGAGAGAGAGAGAGACATTGTCAAATGGTGAAACTTAAGGTTGACATGAACATGTAAATTCATCGCCTACAGGCCTGGTTACACATTCTACCTCACTAAGAGACTCGTGAGCAAGTGTCCACCACAGAATGTCAATGATAACTGTGTGTGTGTGTGTGTGTGTTTTCACACAATATGGCAACAATTAAGGAAAAATATTTGTAATGGAAATCTGTACAAAACATATCCTTTAATCCATTTGATTGGCAATGGTTAAATGTGAGTGGGTGGTGGACGCTGAGTGGACGTGTTTGGTCTCACCTTGTCCTCGAACTTGCTTTCTGCGATGTTGACAGCTGGTTTGCCAGGCTCCTGGAAGATCAAGAAATCCCTCCTGCAGGAAAGAAAAATGACAGTGGCAAAAACTAGCACTTAGCACACTGATGACACAGATGAAGCAGACCCATGGTGACTCATCATTGTCATCCTCATCATCCTGAGGTTGTCCCCTAAACATGCTGCAAATGTTTCCTTTTCACATGGATAATTCAAAGATTATTACATGAACTAGAGCTATTATTAGTTAAAGTGCGTGTGACTTAGTGACTACGTGATAGATATATTTGGCCTGGAGAGGTTCAGTCTGACCAACTAACAATTTTGGACATCTGAACTACTACTACACATGCTGCATATTTCCTGTTTGACTCTGCTAATTATGGTAATTGGGATCACATTTAACACATTAGTTTTATTCATGAAACAAGTGGTAATAAACTACGATGTTCAGTGACAAGCATTCAGTAAATCTTGGTTGACAAGGCAAAAAATAATGGGTCTAAAAACAAAAACCAAAGAAAAACAAACGTGTTTCGTATCATTACTTCACACTAAGGCACCTCAAATTTTCTGTCAAGTATTCTGTATTTTGATGTCATTTTAAAATGTAATTTTTTTGTAAATCCAACATTTATGAAGTTAAAGACATTTCTAGGATGATATGGTGGACTGGTGGTTAGCACTGTTGCCTTATAGCTAAAAGGGTGTGGAGTCAAGAGTCCTGGGCCAACAATGGTCCTTTCTGCGTGGAGTTTGTATGTTCTCCCCCTGTCTGCGTGGGTTTCCTCTGGGTATCCAAGAAGGGTTAAATCGATACATGAAAACATTTCGCCTCTCATTTGAGAGGATTCTTCAATTCTAACTGACTAGTGGGGCCTTTATCTGGGCCAATGACCAGTCCAGCTGCACTCCATTTAACCCTTCTTAGACAACCATGACCTGGATGACTGAGAACCTTCACAGACTTCTTCCTCTGGGTATACGAGTATCTGAATTGACCGTAGGTGTGAATGGCAGTGTGATTGAGTTGCCTGTGTGTATGTGCCAGCCCTGTGATTGACTGGTGACCTGTTCAGAGTGTGCCCTGACTTTCACCCGATGACCGCTGGGACAGGCTCCAGCCCCACAATGACCCTGACTGACATGGGTAAGCGGCATAAACAATGGATGGACAGATAGGTAGGATTTTCGACGAGGCATGCAAATTTTCAGTGTTTCTTTAATCAATAGTTGCACCTCCTTCTGATAAATAATGAATTGTTAACACCCCGTGGGGAACAGTGCTTGCCATTAAATTGTATCATATCATGCCTCAGACAGAACGTGTGTTACAGGGGTTTTACCAATCTGTTTTGGCTCATGGACCACATTCCTGACAACCTTAGGACAGCTGATGTGGGGTGGGGACAGGGAAAGCACCAACAAATTACTGTTGGTGTTGTCCCCAAATTGTGCCATCTGGGGTCACTTAAGAGCTTAAAGCCTTTTTATAGGGTTGAGGTCCAAGCTTAAGATGAGCTCTTACTTGTACATGATAGCCAGTGCGTTGATCTCCACCTCCCCCACCCATTGCTGAAAAAAGTAAAATAGTAAATTTGATGGCACTGATGATACATAAACAGAAATCAATGTGGACATTCTGTAATTTCATTTTTGAAAATAGAATCAAGTACCCTTCTACAAACATTCATTAGTGTTACAGCAAATAATTTACAGTGAATCAGTATAACAAATGATGTAATCGCGGAGGATAATGTGTAGTTACCTTTGGGTCCTGAAGCTTATAAAGATATTCCTCAAAGTCACCTTCAATAAACTGACACACGGGAGAAACCAGTCAGTTCAGACAATTATAACAATCATTTTTTCCACTTACACACACCCACCCTGTTGTATTATTATGACCATTTTGTCCTGAAATACCAACATAAGGCCAAATATTTTCCATAGTTCAAATCTGATTGTATATATCGATAACCAAACCATTTTATCCTGCTGAACCAGAGCCATTTTAGCTACAAATAAGTGGTAAGTGCATGTTTTTGGCTTTATTTCTTAATGTATAGTTAATATAATAACTGCAAATATTTTAATCCACCAAATCTGGATCAATGCTTGAATCTGTAATAAAAATACACCTATTCATAGCACATCACCTACACACCTGCATCTGAAATTGATGCATTTGTCCGGGGTAAATATTATAGGTACAAATGTTGACAAATACTAAATCTTTATATCCTTCATCTGAATCCTGATCTGCCTCAAGTCTAATAAACTCTGTCTCCATTTCATAACCTTTTTGTTTTGGAATAAAGGGAAAGGGTGCAGCCATGTATTTAAATTTTACAATCAGTGACACAAGTCAGGCAAACAGCAGCAAGTGATAACCTGCAGGGAGCCATGTTTGTGCCAAGGAGGACCTCAAATGATATTTTCCCTGAATGACCTGCTCCAGTTAGGTTACTGGAACAGGCCATGTCACAAATAATGTGTTTCTTATTGTTCCTATTTTTTCATGTATTGTTTAAATTCACTGGTTGATAATGACTCGTAGCATCATGGCTGCTACAGGAAAGCAAATTTAATGGAATGCCTGCGTCATTCTGAGTCACTCTGGGTGTGAGCATCAGTTACATGTTTAGAGTAGGTACTGTAAATGTAAAGCAAGCAAAAATACAAACACACACACACACACCTCTTTATAGCTCTCTTTGTTCTGTCTCAGGAACTCCACACACTTGGCTCGAACTTCATTGTGGAGACTTTGGCAATGAAGCACCTACATTTGTTTCATGTTCATCCAAATATCATTAGGAGACAGTAATACACATATTCATAACACAAATCACACAGATGTTGCAAACAAATCATCCATAAACATGTAAACCTACTTTAAATAACACGTTTGACTGACTTTAAAAGAGCAAATGCAACTTTTGAAAAAAAATCTGGATTTTACAATCTAAAAATCTAAAACATTTACTTTTTAGTTTCTGTAGCTTAATGTTTAAGTATGTGACAAAACATTTTATTTAGACTCATAACTACTGTTAGCTGATGAAACCTACTTGGGGTAACTTTTCACAGGCGGCGCAGAAATTTAGCATTATCAATTTTGACATAATTGCTTACCTGCTCGGCAACAGCTCTAAACAAGCAGGAGCCATCTTTGGCTATCTTCCTCCGATGAAAACCAAGTGAGTTCAGGTACTTATCCATGCATCTTTCTGCTCCCACTTCCTCATTACTTTGCAGGCTACCACCGATGTCCATGCTAGGGGGTTAGCCGCTAACCCTAGCTGCTAAAATCCTGCGTGTTTGAAGGTTAGTGGTTAAAATTCAAGATGCCGTTGGTTAAAAAGTACTTGGTATCGTAACTGAAGTGAGTTTAATTATCGCACAGGCCGTGTAAAGAGACCCTGAAGAGACAATGACAGCTCCGCGGTTTCGTTTTCCAGGAAGCACTACTCTTTGCAGTGTATTCCCGTTTGTCACATAGTGAAAGTGCAACAGTCAACTTTAGCCGGAGTTAGCAGCAGGCTAATCGTTTTAGCATTAGCAACACGCCCCCTTCTGCGCATGTCAAGCTCCACACGACGAGACACCGCTTCCTGCGCGACCAAAACTCGACACGGTCTGAGGACAGCGCTTTTTCCTTGCGAATCACAAATTAGAATTTTAAGAATTTTGGCTATTCTGTACAATTTTATTATTAGGAGAAATTAATGTGTTAATTATGAGGTAATACTATTACCTCTTATCTATTATGACCTAATACCGCAATCGGTCGTAATTATGAGAGCGTCTCAAAATTACATCTCATAATTATGTCACTTGCTGTTGTGTCTTAAAGCAGACCGAAGTTATCTGATGTTACGATCGAATTTTATAATATTTCATAATTAGTTAATATAATAACTTATAGATTAATGTTAGTTCTATGTTGTATAGTCATATGAGATGGTACATCAAAATAATAGCTCATGATTTTGACATGCTGAGACACATTTGTTTCAAATTATAATACTTATATTTTGATAATTATAATAATACTGAGTCATAAATACCAGAAAATGACAATGCGTTAGACAATATATTCTTCAAATGATCTTATTGGATGGTATTTTCAGTACTAAACTAACTTCAAGCATGGCATTTCAAAATAAAAGTCTTTGGTGCTATTTAAATAAAAGCCGTAAGTACGAAAAAATTTAACAAAATCAAATGTAGGTTTATCTTGTAGCCGTTCACACGAGAATAAACAGGGGAAAATAAATATATCGAAAGTACAGTTCTCCTCTAGGAATTTTTCTGTCCTGTGTGTTTAATGCGTTGAAGTCACGAGTAGAAAAAATACCCGAAATCCTGCACTCCATGTGGTAGGCCACTTCCGGCAAAACACCACGTGGGATAAAAGACAAACAAACAAACGAACCACAAAACAGCCTAAATCCTTCGCACTTGTAGGCTGCGTCAAGCAACAAAGTTACAACTAGTCATTCACCGGAAGTTACCGTGATATCTATAAATTAAAACTAATTTATTGGCAGTGAAAAAACAACATTGTGAAGGTGGAGGTGAAAGTGGCTGTCAATGCAAAAGTTTCTTTATTTCTGTCTGTGTCTTGCTCTCTTTATCCTTTCTTTGTTTCCTTTTGCTTAGCTGATGTTTTCCTTCTAACCCTCCATCTCACTCCTTCTCTTCCTGTCATACAGAGAGGTTTATTGATTTTCAGGTCTACAGAGTGCTAAGAGGCAGAGGGAGAGATGGGGTGTTGGCTGGTGGGATGTGTGTTTGTGATGCAGTAATGTGACCTCTGATCTCATGTGATCCTCTTTCCTGTGTTATTCTGCCCCGATGGCAAAACAACAAAACAATGGTTGATGAAATAAGTAAATCAGAAATTAAGAGCTTACACTTTTTATTTATTGTAGCTAAGAAACATTTTTCCAAACAATCTTGTTTATGTTGTTGGAAAAAAAAAATTCTAACCCAAAGCAAAATTTCCTGAATAAACGCAGTTAGCGTTCTAGACTGAAATCTGCAAGCATAAAGCTCCACTGTTCCTTTAAATGATCCACTTCACTCTCAGGTCTTTTGACCTGAAATAAAACATCAGTTGGGTGTGTTCCACCCACACAGACACACACACACACTGACAATCTCTCAAATACCCTTGATGCTGACCTCCTTTTCACCTCTTCACATTCCATTCTCTGCTTCATTCACACCTTTATGATGCTTTCCTGACCTCTCTTTTTCCTTTCTCTACGTTTTACACTCCTCCTACCACTGCTTATATTACTCATTTCTTCCTCCTACTTCCCTCCTACTCGCCACCTGCAGTTCTCTCCTCTAGTCTCCCCCCTTTTTCCTCACCGCCTCACCCCCTTCTCTCTTGCTCTCCTCCCATTTCCCTTTATTTGTCCTTCCCTGTTTCCTTTCCTCTCCTTCCCCATTTTCCCTCCATGGCTCCCTTTGCTCATCTCTCTTTTCCGCTAATGCCATTTCCTGAAATCTAATAATGACCTCTGAGAGTGTGTGTGTATGCTTGTGTGTGTGTGTGTGTGTGTATCTCAGTCATCCAGTCCTAGCCCACAGCCTAAAGCCCTCCCCTGGCCTGCATGCTGCTGGATGATTTGTTCAGCCAGTACTGCTCTCAGCCAATGGATGCCTTCCTGTCTGCCACCACAGAGACCTACAACATGCCAGATATCCATGGCAACCGGCGAGGAGGGGACAGGACCCATGGCGATTGACACTTATCCTCCCACTCATTTGGTGTGTGTGTGTGACCTTCATCCCTGATTTCTCTCTAAACAATGTTTTCTATCAGCCTCTTATCGCTCTAATTTCATTAACAAGGCTGTTTATCTCCTGCTGCGCTTCTTTTCAAAGAGACCGATTTTGTGTTTAGATAACATTGAGTTATCAGAACAAATCTACTGCAATAACTGGAACTCATTGTATTCTAGTAATAGCAGTAAGTGGTGGGAGTAACAGCAGTTGAGTATAACAGACCTAATCATGACTGAACAAGGGTTTTCCCATACAAGGCCTAGCAGGGTTAGTCTTTCACAGGATTAACCAGAGCTAAGGCTTTGTCCTGGATGCCACACAACAAACAGGGCTAATGTGTTAGACCAGGATTTACAGGGCCCAAATAACCAAGGCAATTCTGTTTGCCATCACAGGGTCAAACGGGGTCAAGCAAGGCTAATGAACCCATGGGGCCATATCATATACTCGGGGCAAGGTGGCGAAGTCTACGCGCAAGTGTCGGTGCTATCGTCCCCACGACGCACTTGTGATTTTCACGCCCGGTGCCAATGTTGTGTAAATAGCAAATCCACTAGCGTCCACTTGTAGTGGTCGAGTGGTCATGCTAATTTTTGGCGCGTTGCTATCGTGGGGCAACAGAATGCGTTTGCACTTTAAGCCAGGTAAACCGCGAGTCTTTTGTTGCACTGTGTTTTTCTGATACTTAAAGAGAGTTCAGATGCGCCGCACATCTGCTTCCAACCTACATGCACTCTGCTTGTTAGACACAGGAACGCAGTTATTGCATTTAATTTCGACTCTTTAATTTTACATGTGTGGGAGAAACTGTAACCTAATAAAAATGGGACTGAGTCACACGCTGAGTCCGGTGTTAAATTTTACATTCTTGTGTCACAGTGTTGTGTTTTGTGTTCTTGTGTCGCGTTTTATTATCTGACAGAACACGCTCGACCACGTCATCTACCGAAGGCAGACCTCAGCAGACACAATATACACACTGGAGGTATACGTAATAACGCAGCGCAGACAGAAAGCACCTACTGTATCTGCCTGATAGATAGATAGATAGATAGATAGATAGATAGATAGATAGATTTATGTATATTTATTTAGGTATATTTATTGTTTTATGTCCAGTGTGAGCTCTCCTATATTAAACTATATGTATAATATTGATGATCAACCATTGTCTCACCTTAATACGCTGCGCTCCGTGACGTAGCTGAGCGCAGCCAATAGAAACCAAGCAGTCAGACCAGAGAAAAAAAACAAAAAAAACAAGTGGGAGGACAAAAAAATTCTGGGTAACTGAGATTTTGGACGTTTATGACACCTGTTCGCGCTTATATCTAGACCTCGAGCCCCTTGGTGGAAATGTCTAGCTTGTCAAGTGGATATATCAGGTGTGTTTTAACAACATAGTTTGTCAATATGTATATGTCTGCTCTCTGATGAGATGTTAGATACAGAATATTTAGTTTTAAAAAACCACACTATTCACTAATTTAATGCATAAATTAATGCAGGATATGTGATGAATTCTTGTTAAAAAGAGATGTCAATGTGTTTGGGAATGTCTTCCTGAAATAAACCATAATATACAAGGAATCCATCCGATTTTGTCACATTGTCGTGTATGATTGTAGAATAACTGATCTATCTGATCTATCGAGTGTGAATAAATCACAAAAAAAATGATTAAATTCACACTGTGAATTTGGTGATTTGCTGGTGATATCGTGATACATCACATTCATGACTACGTTAGGTTAACGTTATACAGATTTATAATTTGTGCCCATGTAGGTTACCAAATAATTTATTACAGCAATTTGATGACATTTTCTCCATTTATTCAGAAGAAGAATGTAGGAAAAGGTGTAAAAACACGAGGGATAGGAGAGATTACGAGGGACTAGAAGAGTGGAACAGGGTCTGAACATAAACCTTAATGGAAGATCCGCGGTCCGATTCTCTTCAGCAGATCGCCAAACTGCTCCCTACCGAGTCGAAAGTAGACCCGGAACGGGTCGCTGTGAAAATACAGCTCCTTCCCGAGCCTGGATTCGTTCCAGGCTGCTAGTACGCTCTTCCTCTCTGGACCTGAGGGTCTCATCGACCCAGGGCCTCTACTCTTTCGCTGCTCGCCGCTTTCTGTTAAACTGGGAACAGATTCGTCTCCCATGCTTACTGAATTGACGCGGCCTCCATTTGTAAGGCGTTGGCTGCGTTTAAAACTCGCGGCGAGCGCAGCGTACACCGCGTCCTATGACGTCATAGTGAAAAGCACTTCAGTATGAGGTGTATGGTGCACAATACGACAGCCATCAGTAGATTTAGGAAAGGCTTAGCCCTCTGTAGCCTACGTTAGCCGCCGTCCTATGGTGGACTGTCCTCTGTGTGTTACAGCTCATAAACAGTCCAATAAAATCTATCCTGGTCCCTCGGTGGTTGCAAATCTGTCTCCTGAACTTCTTCCTCTAGGATCCGCCATCAGAACAGTAATGAACCACGTGCAGACGCATACGGCCCTGATTTGTTCAAAGTATGTTCGGCCAAAACGCGCCAATGATGAGCAGCTGTTCACCAGACTTTGTGCATAGATTGCTTCAATAGGGCTTATAGTCTGATTTTCACTGAAGGACCAGTGGCTTAGACTGTAGCCTGGAATCAATTACAAAGCTAAATTAGGTAAACCCTGCTTTAGTCTTTGTATTTACATACTGGATACTACCCATCCATTCATCATCATTTCCTAACCAGCCTAATCCTGATCAAGCCAACAGAGCAGCCCAGACATCCCTTTCCCCAGCAAAGTCTTCTAGCCATTCCTGGAGGATATCCCGAGTTGGATATGCCCACTTCAATTCCACAGGGAGGTCCACTAGCAAGGTTTGGGCTCCAGAGCTATCACTTTGCATAGAGGTGAGTCCAACTTATTCCTAGTTGGTACTGCACAACATCACACACTTGTCCATGCTCCCAAGGAGAGAGGACATTCCACATCCCCTCTGTAGCCTAAGGCCAGAACATCTGGAACTGCTCCAGTGATTCCCCTTGCTCTGTTATCCCTAATTTGCACCTTGTGGGTGGTGAGCCCGCAGGATGGTGGTCCCACATAGTCTTTTGGAGCTGTGCCCAAACACCACTCCCGTGCTGCACTCCAGGAATGGGTCTTAGTGACCCTGTTCTGGGCTGGGCAAACTTGATAGTTATGTTGATTATATCATTGGGGGGTCGGGTTCACGTTTGTCTGGATTCTCACGCTGACTTGTTTGCCTTGGGAGACCCTACTGTGAGCATGAGAGCTCCTGGCGACATACTGTAGCCCAAGGCATCGCTGAGTTCTCCACGACAAGGTCACAGTCCAAGAGGGGTCACATACAAATCATGGCTTTAGCTGGATTCTAATACTGGGTTGAACAAGCCTCAATCTTAAGTTTAGATTGAACTGAACCAGGGCTTAGTCTTTCCACAGGACCCATTGGGCTAATCAGGGTTTAGTCTGTAGGTGGAATGTATTTTGACACAGGACCAAATATGGTTGACTAAGACTTATGGGCCAAACAGGGCTGACAAGACCTTTAGTCTTTAGTCTGGCATGAAATGAAGTGTCAAACTGAGCTAACAGTGGCGTAGCCCTTAGCCTGAGATCTATCATAGGACCAGATGGGGCTAACCAGGGTTTTGACTTCTACTAAAATGACCTAATCATGGAATCCAATATGTCTTGTCTTTATATCATTTCCAGTATTGGGTCAAACAGGGCTACAAAACCTTTAGCTTTGACTCAGCAACCGTTGACAAGTCGAGACTCCTGTAGATGTCAGGTGCTGATTGCCCATATTCTGTCCTCGACTTGAGTAAGAGGAGGTGTGAGTCAGATTAAATTAATCTTTATTGATCCCCGTGGGGAGCAGCAAACAGTAACAGGATACAGTAGAGTAAAAGTAATGGAGTAAATGATGTCAATAAGATTATTTACTGTATGTAAGAGTATCTGAAATAAGGACGAGTCTGAAAACGTTCCAATGTTTTTGTATTTCATGCTTATTTGTGTGTTTTATATTGAAATGAACTCTTACAATGAAACATTCTGACAGAAAGCAGCTCTGTGGAGACTAGCACCATTGATTGGGATTACGAATCGTATATTAACAGCACATGTGCACAGATGATTCTTATAGCTGCTCCGCGTAGTTAAATGGAGGATCTGTTCGGTAAGTTTTGGTCTTTGAAAACTTTGAACTGGTAAAGGGCTGCGATGGCTTCACATGTTCATTTCTGGGTTTCATGTGGATTGTTTGAGTGCATTCACACAGAAAACAGCATTAACAACAAATCCAGAAAAATTCTCATCAATCACGGAGTACTATTTGCGCAGGACTAGCACTACCTGGGGACCCAGTCAAGTTTATTAGTAATGCCCTGTATCATATAGAAGTATATCTTAAAACGATTTTTCTGTCATTCTCGCAAATTTTCCCACGAATTCCAATGATTGTCATTGGAGCGTGTGTAACGCTATTATCTTTTTTCCTCATGAGCCAATCGTCCTGCGCTAGGATTTAGTGATATTGCGTTCCATGCCACAGTGGTGGGTTGGGGTCACCTTATACCAAACATTATCCTCTGTTTTACGTCAGTTTTTGCTGTCAGAATTACTGTTATAGTTCAGTCTCGTACGACGAATCAGATACTAGTTGGTTGTTTTGCTGATCACAATGACAAATCACCGGTTTACTGGTTTGTATCGTACAATTCTGTTTAAACGGGGCCATCACACAGCAACTTTTGACAGTTCTAGATCATTTTAGATGTTTCCGCTTTCCATCTTTTACTGTATAACAAGGAACATGAGTCAGTCTATCGTCCGTTAATCTACCTGGTCAAACTAGAGCAACATGTCAAATCAGCTGTTTGCAGCGTGACCAGGATTTGACATCAAACTCTGCTGGAGTTTGGTTAACTAATAAAAACAAGCATTCAGAGGAATTCTGGATCCCTGCAGTGAATCTGTTTGGCTGTAGTTTCCTTTTTCACCTGTGGAAAACAAACAACAGCTTGTACGTTTACGCTCTACTCAACAATCTGCGTATGTGAAAATGTTAAATAAGGTCTTTGAAAAAGATTTTTTCAAAAATCTACATATAGTGCAATTTTAACGTTTTATCGAGACTCTCAGGAGTCACATGTAATTACAGGGCGTAAACACAAATACATTGTCAATATACAACACAAATATTAGAAATATTGTCACTGTTCTCCAGAAACCTTGTATCTTCAAAAAACGAAATCCCCAAAAAACGAGAGATGTCATATTAATGTTATTCAAATAAAAAGTACACCAGTCCACATCGGTCTAATGAAAGTAAAACTGGATGGAGCTCCGTTGTTTGGCACGTACATCTTGACCTGCAGATTGACCCTCATGGGGCTTTGCACCTTTATCAAAACCAGTTTTTATCAATGAAGAACTGATCATCTGATATCTAATGAGCCAGTGGGGTGAGATTTCACTCTCTAATTAGTTTGTTGAAATAGGATAGATAACATTTTATTCATCCCTTGCAGAAAAAAAAAATCAGAATAAGGCAGATTGTAACATTTTTGGATGGATGAAACATTTGAAAATTTGAAATTCTTACCCAAAGCAACGTTGTGCATCCTCTGAACGAAGGCTCAGCATGTCGGGCTGATTGATTGGTCTAAACTGGACTTTCTCTGCCTCAGCTGCACTTAAGCTCGACTGTGACCTGGGTTGAGCTGAATGCTAAGAGCAGCAAGATAATAAGCCTGCAATGACTGTGTAAGCATGTTAACACTAAACATGGATTTTTTTTTTTACTTCTTAGCTTGTTTTGTACATAAAATAAAATATCATAAATGTACAGCACTCTAGTATAACATGCTAGTTAGAATTTAAGCACACCAATGTTAGCATGTTAGTACGCTCTTCTTAAACTTTTATCTGAGGCAGGGTTTTTGTTCAGCATTATTTGAGGTATCGTAACAAGAAGGAGTCACATTTTGACCGGCTGGTGGTGCTTGATGAAAAGTCTCTTGATCATCAATGAATACGATTCCTCCTTTGAAGACCATGAATGTCTACCACAAAGTTCAGGTGATTCATCCAATAGATATTGGACCAACTGACTGTCCGCCATGTGTCACCATCCACAACACTTGAGTGGAATGCAAGGGTGGCACCAAGGAGAGCTCGATCGCCCACAGTGGTAGCTCAGCTCGGTCGCACATTTGTACGGACAAAATTGCCTGAGTGGTGTGAAGCTGGCAAGGGGAACGAGTCAGTCTCACTGTAACAGCTACTGCTTTGGGTTGGCTGCAGCACCCACACAGAGGACATTTTTTAGGGCTGCAGTGACATGATCTCACCCCATTGGCTATTTTGGTCACCTATTTGGTCACCTATTTGTTTTAGATGGACATTTTGAAATGATAGATGTTTTTTTATGTGTGATGCCAGTAAAAAAGAGGCTTTTGAAGTTCAGGGTTTCTGAAAGACAAGAAACAGGCATAAATATGTCACACGGTTAAATATCTTCAGTGGTTATATGACTGAATAAAGCAGGCAGAAATGCAGCAAAATCACGAGCATGATGCAAAAGTCGAGTAAATTCAAAACGTTCCTATCTGTGCGTGTTCAGTGCACTGAGCATAACAGGAGCTGATTGACATTCTCATTACATAGTGCTGTGTGACAGTACCGTGGATACATTATAGAGCTTTACATCCATCACTTTAAAAGTGCACGGGATGGAGAGGAGAGGAGAGGAAAGGAAAGGAAAGGAGAGAGGAGGAAAGGAAAGGAAAGCAAAGGAGAGAAAAGGAAAGGAAAGGAGAGGAAAATGGAATGGAATTCAGGAGGAACTTGTCAAACCGAGGTAACTGAGGAAGGAGTTTTTAACAGATAAGGAGGAGGAGGGGGAGGATGATGAAGGAGAATGTGGTTTTAGAGTGATGAGAGTGGTGATGGGAAGCAGTGGGGACAAATCCCTCCATCCTACCCGGTCAGAGAGTGAGGGATGAAGAAGAGGAAAAGAGGAGGGGGAGGACACTGCAACAGTGTGCATGTTCAGCGGAGTGTGCAACCGCTGAATGTTTCCATGTTTGTATGAACGTTGATTGTCTCCCTGCACGTATGACCGGTGGGTGTGCACGTCATTTGGCGTGGGAGTGTCCACCTTGTTCCCGTACACGTATGCCGGGTGTTTGACCTTACAGTGCAGACGCAGACTGTCCCGTCGCTTGGCACTATAGGGGCAAAGCTCGCAGGTAAATGGCCGCTCCCCCGTGTGCACGCGCACGTGCTCCACCAGCTTATTAGCTGTCCGCGTTAGGTGGCCGCATCGGTCGCATCGGTACTGGTTTCCTTGGCGATGACCCTGGAAGTGAACCAGCAGCTCTTGTTGCCCTGGAAACGACCTCTGGCAGATGCGGCAGCGATGCTCAGAGGTGCTCTTCTCTTGCTGGGTTGCTATGGCAACTGAGGGAGTTCTGCTGGTGGTGGCAGGCGGGGTGACAGGGCATCTGGGAGTGTGGAGGGTTGGGCAGGGGGGGTTTAATGACAAACACGAACACACACACACACCAACAAAACATCAGGAAACACAACACACAGACACACACCAAAAGTAAGACATCCAAGTGAAGTGTGTATATAAACATCCCATCATAAAACACAGAAGACACGTAAGAGAAATGAAGAGCAACCTATTAAAAAACACACATCTCACCAGCACATGCATACTGGAACACTGTGTGACTGTACAATAACACACCTACTTTTCTAAAACTGTTGTCATACCACACTTTCACGAAGCAATAGTTGCTGTTTTTTTAAGCAACCACCGCTAGAGGTCCCTGTCTGAGGTCCCTGTCTGAGATCCCTGTCTGAGTATTTTGGCTACCAGGTGTCCTTCAGAGGGCCTGAATGACCAACTGACCTGAGGGCTAATGTTTTTAGGTGCTCCTCAAAATCAAAAATGCATTACTGATAAAGAGCCCTTACATGGTTGTGAAAATGCTAAACAGTGGGACCGACATTGATTGAGGGATTTTATTGAAAGTGTTAGAAGAAATCCAAACAAGTCCAGTGAACCCACCTGATCTCTGTGGCGTTGGCCACAGTGTCCCCTGGTGTGTGTGTGTTGATGTGTGCCCTCATCTCTACGTCCTGACTGGTCGAGTGCTCGCACATACAGCAGTGCAGGGAAAAGGAGCTGTGCTCCCATTGGCGGTGTCCTGTCATGTGACTCTGGAAAAGGCCCTGCCCCTCCGTTTCAAACCCACAGACATGACACCTAGGGGTGGACACGGGACAGGTTGAGGGTATAAGATGTTGTGTGGTAGCCATGGCAACAAATCCATCTTAGGGGTGTTTGATTTTTTCTAAACATTTTCTTTCGGGTGCTACCATTGCTTTCTACTAACGAACCATCTTATAAGACTAGCGTGAAACACACTCGCAGCAAGTCTGACACCATAGCCACCCAGCCGTAACAATGCCCCAAAACAGCCTCGCAAAAGATATTGTTGTGTTTTGCCGAGTAGAATCTTGCAACTTCTGGTGCACCATGCAAATCACATGCATGGTGACATCCTACCTAAAACCATTTTCAAACGATCATATGTAAATAGTGAAGTAAACTAAATCTGCTGCGTAGCTACGCTGTTCATCTAGAACAAACTGAAACAATTTTTGGTGGAATGAGTGGAATGTAGATAAAAAAAATGACCTCTACAGTGTGTCCTAGAGGGGTCAGGAAGCAGGAAGGCTGATGGGAAATGGGGTCTTAATGCGATGAAAAAATAGCAGCCATGTGGATTAGGAGACACTAGCCACTCTTTTGTCTATACTAAAAACATATTCTCTGTGAGATAATACTTAAAATGCTGTTTTTATGTTTTCACATTATGTAGCAGTGATAGTGATGCTTAGGTCGTGTTTGTGTTACCTGTAGAAGTAAGAGCAACCTGTGGTTTGGACTCTGCTGGAGCTGGTCTGGGCTTCTGAAAGGAAAAGCTTTTATTATTCCACTAAACATTTCATGGAACAAATCTTGCCCTATCATAGTCCATACTCTGAGGTATCCTAATGATGAGTCCCCCTGGAAGTTATTATTGGTAAAAACACAACTCAAGTCTTTATTATTAATCCAAAGGGCAAATGAAGTGGCAGCATAATCCATAAGAGAAACACAGTAAACACAATCATTAAAAGGTAATAATAATCTCGTGATGTTGCAATTCCCTAAAAGTCTTGAAATTCTGGTTTCACAAATGGGGGTAAGGGTGTTTGTGATGTGCCTGCGTTTTGGATATGGGTGTCTTACCATATGGTGTTTTCTGGGAGCCTGGTGGGTCCACATCTACCTTCAATATAGGACTAGAAGAAGAGAAGAGAAGAGAAGCAGACACACGAACATCACAAGCCTAATACACATACATTAACCCCCATATCTTACACTCGCACAAAGCAGCTATCGCGCAAACAATGCAGTTGTTATTTTCGCGCCTAGAGCCCATGTTGAATACGTAGCAAATACACTTGTGCCCATCTGTGCACCCATGGGCGTGTTGTTCTGTTGTGTTGGCCACATTTTGCCACATTGCTATGCTAATGCAAGCACAAGTCTCTTATTGCGTTGTTTGGTTACCTTAAAATGGACTTGGACACGCCCCCAAAGCGGTGGTGCACTGTAGTGCCCCAAACCATGCGCCACAGATTGTCGAAATAGGGCCCTAATCCATTTTGTATTGAATGGGCTGAGGGCTGTCACTGTAAGACCGTAAATTTGAAATATAATGTAATATTTGAGTATGTTTATGGGATGGATGATTAATATATGAAAGAATAATGTGGACAAGCATAGTGATGGGTTGTGGTAGGGCATCAGATGAGCAACATGTAAAGTAAGTGTCATCAGGATGTTGAGATTAGTGGGCCAATCCTTTGATTGGTCAGTCACCTAACAATGTCCTACTTCTTTCTGGTTTTGTTCAAATATGACCATTTAGTTCTACGTTCGTGTTACCCTAACCATAGCCATGGCCCTTCAAATTAAGAATAAACTTTGATTATTCCTAGGTTTTGTAGGGCATCTTTGCTCATCCAATCATTGAGTGCTTGCCTCATAAATATTAATGACCTTGCCCCAGATCACCGCCATCAAAGTAAAATTTGTTTACAGTTCACATTTTTGTCATCTATCTGACGCTCCAAAAAGATTTACAGCAAACTCAACAGGACAACTGGATGCATCTGTGACACCTTAATATTCTGATGATATCAGAAGTACAGAAAATGTACACATTTTACACATTTACACAAAACGTCCCACAAACAGATTCAGTGTAAGCGATGGCTGCCCATAAGAATCTACAAGTGTTACCTGTTCCTGGTGGGTGGAGTCATCTTTTCCACCTGCTGGCTGTTGGATCTATTGACCCTCTCTACAGGCAAACAGATAAAAGCAAAATGAAGACAAAGCCTATACTGACATTCTTTGAGTGTAAGTCTGTGTGTGTCTGTTACCTGACAGCTGGTGGAGCAGTGTTGAGGCCAGATTCACTGACATGTCCTGCCACAGCACTGCTCTGAGGCAGTGGTCTGCCATCTTGGCCCCAGAGGTGAGCTGGTCCTCAATCTTGGCTCCAAAGAGTAGCTGCTCCTCTATCTTTGTCCTGGAAAATGGCAGGTCCTCCATCTTGGCTCCAGGAAAAAATCCTTTCTCCATCTTAAATCCTGGAAGACGTTGGTCCCCCATCTTGGCTCTTGGGAAAAGCCCATCCTCCATCTTGACTCTGGAGAGAAGCTGGTCTTCCATCTTGGCTCTGGGGTGAAGCTGGACCTCCGTTTTGATGCCTGGGAGAAGCTGGTCCTCTATGTTGACTCTTGGGAGAAACTGATCCTCAATCTTGGCTCTAGGGAGAAGTTTGTCCTCCATCTTGACTCTGGAGAGAAGCTGGTCCTCCATCTTGGCTCTGGGGACAAGGTGGTCCTCCATGTTAATGCTTGGGAGAAGTTGGTCCTCCATCTTGGCTCTGGGGAGGAGCTTATTCTCAGTCTTGGCTCCAAAGTGAGGTTGGTCCACTACAACCTGACCTTTATTTTCCATGTTGGTTCTAGAGACAAAACAGTTAGCTGTTGTGGAGCCAGGTTGGCAGCCACTAGTATTAAACTTATCCTCTATTTTAAGGCCAAGGAGACACTGGTCAGCCATTTTGGCTACAGGGTGCATTTGGTTTGCCATCTTGTTCCCAGGGAAACCCTGGTCATCTGTTTTAATGCTGAAGAGATGGTTGCTCACAGCCTTTAGGGTGGATGGTGTCTTCTCCTCTGTGACTGGTCCATCATGTGCAAAGTCTGAAGTCACCAAGGTGTCGACTTCCATTGGCTCCTCCTCTTCTTTGATCCTCACCCCATGGTGGGTGACCTCCTGTTGCTCTGTAATTCGGGGGAAATCTGTCATTGTTTTTGCATTCACCTGCTAACAGACAACAAAAACTCCCCATGGTTAAAGGTCAAGTAAATGTCACCTAACGGCACAAATTCAGATTAATTTAGCATTTTCTTACGTGCCAGTTTCCTCAGCAGGTCTGAAGCCAGAGTGTCTGTGGCGGCATTACCATCGGGTGTGTGTGTGAGCGTGTGTGTGAGAGTGGGTGGCTCAGGACTCGCCCCAGGGCCGTCCGGTGAATGAGCGAAGCCAGGCTCCTCCTGCTGGTCCCCTCGGCCCTCCCTCCTCTCCTCCTCTGACTCCTCTCTGCTCCCAGGATGAACCTGGGCCTTCTGGGTGGCCTCTGGAGAGAGTGAGAGAGAGACAGAGCCAAAGCGAGAGAGAAAAAGAGAGGGAGAGACAGTGAGGGAGGGAGAGACAGAGAGAGAGAGAGGTGCACGTGATTTGATTCACATTAACTATAAAAGCATTACAGTACAGTTCACATTACAGCACTCAACTCACCAGGAGAAAGTGTAAGAGCACGAGCATATTTGTGTGTGTGGCGTGTTATACTATAATATAATACAGTATTGAATAAAATAAATAAAATAAGAGTAGACGTGTTATGTAATATATATGTATACATACCGTTTATAACTGTGAATGTACATGCTCGTACCTATAAACGTGTATAAATGTTCATGTATACAATATCATGTAGTGTCAGGCAGCATGTGTGCAGGAGCGTGTACGCATGTAAGCATGAGTATATGTCTGGGAACCACAAGCATGTGTGTGTGCATGTGTGTATGTACATGCAAATGTAATAAAAGTGTGTGTTGGCATGCGTGCATGCACAAACCTACACAGGTGTGTTTGTATGTGCGTGCACATGCTACCTGACAGCTGGATGAGGAGGTCGGAGGCCATCTTGCTGCTGACATCACGGCTGAATAGAGAGGTGGCTGCTGGGAAGGGACTCAAACATGCTCTGTGCATGTCTATTGTGGGTTCGGTGTGTGTGACGCGCACACTCAGTGGGTGAGCATCACTGGTGTGTGCTTTTGTGTGTGTGTTTGCGGGATGTGTGTGTCGTTTGGCTGCATCAGAGTAAGGCTGCAGCACACTCGACCCACGCTTCATCATCTAGTGTGTGTGGTGCGTGCGTGTTTTAAAAAGCGAGAGTCAGAATTCAGAGGAGGAAGAGGAGGACAGAGTTGCTAAAAGAAGCCGCCTATGTGTTTGAACATGTGGTGAGGAGAGCATGAGAGAGAGAGAGAGAGAGAGAGAGAGTGAGGGAGGGAGAGAGAGAGAGAGAGAGGGAGGGAGCTGATTTGCTCTTCAGACTGAGCTATTGCTGGCTCTCATTGACCTGAGAAAGGGAGGCAGAATTAGAGAGAAAAAAGGGGAGATGGTAAAATTAAGAGAAAGAGGGGCAACAGAGAAAAAGAGAAAAGTCTGAGAGAGGGACAGCAAGAGAGAGAGGTGAGATAAAGAGGAGGAAGGGCAAAATAGCACAAGAGAAGATGGAGACGGAGCGAGAGAGATGATAGCACAAAGAAGAGAAGGGATGAGGGGATGGAGAGAAGAAGAAAAGCAACATGAACAAAGTGAATCTGTGAATGAATAAATTATTGAATGAATAACCTACATAAGGCTCAATAATAAGGGCATAAATCATCCCTGTTATCACCATGGTAACGGACCCTGCTATGTTTCTCCTGCCCTGACCTTCCACCAACAAACAATCACCGATAATCATCAATAACCACTTCAAGTGGCCACCAACGATCATCCCCATCAGCCTCTGACAGCAAAAACGAGCCATTAGTGAAATTTACACAGGACGCATTTGTTGTAACAGGAAGTCTTAAAATGCAGATATGAATATTTAGGAAAGCCTGAGACTTCATTTGATATAATGCATTTAAAAAAATAACTTAGAATAAATGTTTGGAATTTCAATTACATTTAAACCATTAAAGTCAAGAAAACTTTAAGTAAATATAGTAAATTAAAATTGACAACAAGTAACAATTGGAAATATTATAGGTAAATAGCAGTTACATGAAAGGAAACAAAAACATAAATTCAAAATAATTGTTAAAACAATACGGGATGACAAAATAGAATCAACCAGGCATTTTAAACAGGAGCCTGTTGCTGCTACATCAATAAAATATACAAAAATGTCTAAAAATTAAGTAAGGAAAATATTTTCAAATGAAATGGACAAATATAATCTAAACAGAAAATTTACAAAATAAAGTGAATCCCAAGTCATAAAGTAAATAAAAATGTTTTATGAAATAGAGACCATTTTTCCCCCAAAATAGTATCTTTCAAAATAAAACAAAGTCGAATGAATTTCCTTCAAAATAAAATGAAACCAACCGACAGCATGTGCCGTCTCGGTTGACTAACTATGTCGACCCCGTTTCGTTCAGCCTCTGCGCTCCGTCTCTAGGTGACACCGTGCGGACTCCCTCGGCTGCATCCGCATTCGACC
>OMNV01016124.1:0-27750 GCA_900303265.1 Brotula barbata | reverse complement strand
GTTCTCTGCATCAAAAGAAGGGCAGCCTCAATTAATAAAAGCCTTGTGTGGCGAGTTTTAAGAAAAGTTTGTTTGTCTTTAGAAAACAGTGGGGCTTTAAAGCGGTGGACCTGCAGCTCTGAGCCAGGCCTGCTGTTTGTTTCTCATAAGCATGCAGAGAGCAGATCAATGAGCCACTGCTGCCCGAGTCCAAGCAGCAGGAGTGAATGTAGGGGAGTCTGACCTGATGTAAACGGGCTGAATGGGGAGAAAGGAGAGAGGCTGATGTGGATGTAAGAGGACGTGTGTGTATGGTGTGTGGTGTTGTGACATAAAGCCGGTCAATGAGCTCTGGTCTCAGCTACAATACAAAGTGTATTTTTATTCAAATGAATTCGACTAGCTCTATTAGGGTTTACTGCAAGATATGTATCTGAAAAACAAACAGATGGATTTTGATGAAATTTTGAAGATGAAGTTTTGATTCGGCTCAAGGAGAAGCTTGTCTGAATTTAAAAGAGATCTGAAACATCTGAAAATTGTTTTTCCTCACTTCATTCACATGACGTCAGAGGCCATTTAGGAGGAATACAGCCAAGGTCCACATATTGATGTTTATGTGGAGATTTAAAATATACTCTATGCTCAGACATAAATTGAACACTTGGGATTTAAAACTTATCACATAAAAAAAAGACTTTATACTTGGTAAAAAAAGTCCTCAAATCGGAGGACTGTTGGGCATTGGAAGATGTTTTTATATTACTACTATTTTCTGGTAGTTATTATTACACTTCTTCCTCTTCTTCTTATTGTCAAATACTATGAATACGGGCAAACATTCATTTATTTTACTATGATTATAATGGGGCTCTGATGTGTGTGTGTTCTTATCCCTTCAGCTCCCTCCTCCTGTGCGTGTTATTCACTAAGAATTTAGGAGTCCGAGTGAGTCCTCCAGCGCAGTATGCCCACTTCTCTCTCTCTCTCCCTCTCTCTCTCTCTCTCAAGCACACAAGCACACATTCCTGTATGGCTTTTGTACACACATACACACAGTCATTTCCACACACATGCACAGTACCACTTAATCCCATTTCCCTAAGCAGCACAGTTCGCGACACTGAGAATCCCATCAATGTCACAGTTTGAATCACTGCAGTACAATCAACTGGCAGCTACTGAGTAGAAAACCAATGAATCTGTCAGCACGGTAGACTGGTAAAAGGGCAAAAAAGGCCTCTTTGTTTCGGTGCCAGGACCCAAGGGCAGCCGTCCACCTGCAACAATAGCACTGCCATGTGGACGAGCCACACACCCGACATCACCTGAGAACAAAACAAATTCTTTATTTTTCCCTATGGATGTAATAATTTCTGCCTGAATTGCAGTGGAACAATAGGTGACATTTAATTTGAGATCCTCCAAGAGATTATCACACACACAGTGTGCTATAACTGCTAAATACGTGGGGGGGGAAAAGGCTAACAGAATGGGTGACAGGAAGAGAGAAGAGGTTTCATAGACAAAAATGCAGATAGTATGAGGTGAGACCAACTGGGCAAAAGACTCACAGATGGGACTTTTTTTCCTTTTCATTTTGTGTTGTCTCGCTGAATTTACATAATTAGTAGCAAAGGTATTGCCAGGGGTGCTGGGCCTTGAAAGCTATTGGCCTGAAGGAATAATTAAGTTGCTCTCTTTTCCCTGGCATCTTCACAGTGTTAGAGAACAGAGAGCCAGCCAGAGAGTGTGCACGGGCCAAAACACAGGCTGGTGCACCTTCAGAGTGCAAATGATGCCTGGAGACGAAGGCATCGTCCATGTTTTGTGGCACCCTTAGCATGAACTTACAGGCCCCCCACAATGAACGTGTACAACTTTATTTATGCAAGCAAGGGAAGCTGAGCATGCATCACACACTCACACACACACACGCACGCACACACACACACACACATCTGGGAGCTGCCAAGTACAGCTGCACTTTCCGACTGTTGGCTTCCAAGCAGTACCACTGGGAGCTGAGGGCTTTGCTTTTCCAAGCGAGAACTGGGATTTAAACCAGCGATAAGGCAAATGCTTATGCGGGAGAATCACGAAAGTGATCTACGGGAAAGTAGGTTGAGATCCATAAATTATTGTGCAATGTGAATAGTACCTCAACACTACATATTTTAAAATGTGACACTTGTATAATGTATAGCTGGAAAGAATAGTTGCAGCCGTATATTGGACAAGACAGAATGTCGACGAGATGTAAGGATAATAAGAACTGAACGTGACGTTAGTGTTGCAAAACACTGAGACAACATAATTAGATAAATAGATTGTTCTCTAATGTGAGCTTTGGGCGAAAGCTAGAATGCTAATGCTAAATTTTTATATACTAAAAATAGCAAGATGGCTATTGATACAACAGTAATAGTACTAGTTAGAGAAGGGGTAAAGTTGTAAACAAACCTTTATTTGCAACCATTTATGACAAAAATAGTTAAACTGTAAAGAAATACAATTTTGCAAGCACTAACTGACTTTACTAATCCAAAGATTTACTCTTACACACACAGGTGTCATGTAATCTGTGATTAAGTGCATCATTCTACAACCGGAGGAAATCATTTTGGTATTTGTCTTGAATTAATAATGTAAAAAGTGTAAAATCTTAAACAGGAAGCTTGGTCTTTTATATCTAGCCTGCAGTAGCAAATAAAACTTAAATCCTTTTCTTTTTACAAAACCACAGACAAATGTTATAAGCAAAGAGCGCTTTGAAATCTCCAGACTGTGCCAAGGATTTCAGAAAATGGCTTCAAAGATTGTCCACAGAGTATTACTTTTACATCCATTCTGATTTCAAATCCACATGGAGAGAGATGGACCAGAATACTCGATATGACATTCCCTATACGCAAGCCTTAAAATATCCTCGCTGGGCTGATTAAGTGTTTAATAAGCAGGAAAATGGCTCATCTGTCTGTGATAGTTATTAATTACACGGTGTATATCCCTCCACAGGACAGGCTTGGAGGTTGCTGTATACATTTGATATCCCGCTCTGTTGAAGCTCGTTGAGATTTTAGGAGAAATGGGCCAAGCAGAGTCCATTGTGACATCTAAATTGAGCTGTTCATCTGTTCCAAATTGAAGTGGAAATAACGAAAACAAGACACACACGACAGGAGATCCAAACACAGTGGGTGATCTATCTGATGATCACAGTGGGTGATCTTCTGCTACTAGATAAAATACCTTACTGCATTATGGCGGTCTATGAGTGTGTTGTTATGATCCTTCCTTTGTACCCATTAACTCATCTTCACCCTGGACAGGTCACCAGTCTCTTACAGGGCTAACACACAGTAACAGAAACCTCCAATTTACACCTATGGTCAATTTAGAGGTGAAGTTAAAAGGAAGGTAAGCGGAAGGAAACCAAAACGCCACATGGTCTGAGTTTTCCACATATCCAGTATGGTTTGGGTTTCATTTCAAAGTTTTCACATTTAAATATGCTGTCCCCATTGGCATAATTCCCCGGTCCTCTTGAGCTCTTATTTCCTCATGCAACCTTCAGGCCTTTCATGTCATTCATCATGGATGCTCCTTGATCAAGGTTTAAGCTTTATTGTGACTGCAAATATCCTCCCCTCATTAATTCCGCACATCAAAGCCAGAGCTCAAAAATTCACCTTTATTCTGCAGCTTTCAGGCCACGCTGACACGTAATTAATATTGAGTTATAATTTACTTAATTTATACATTCGCTGACTTCATGCATTATTTCATTCAATTCAAGACGTTCTAAATGTCAATTTACGCATTTCATAAGAGCAAATCTCTAACCAATATCCATGGACGCATTGAAGCCCTTTAACAAAGCGATGCACATAAGGTTGTAAGTCTCTTATGTAACACACAAGTACATACACACACCGTTAAACACCAGAAAGAACCTTTGAATAGTTTCTGAGCACTGACAGACAGGCTGTTTAGAAACACGGCTTCCTAAGCTTGCTATGTGCACGCGCGAACACACACACACCACACAGGGAGAACACAGACACAGAAATTGAATCAATCACCACTAGGGCCTCTGCGGCAACAAATCTCCACGGGGCCGTTTTTCCATATTTCATTTCTGAGACATTAAAAGCCACTGAGTCCTGACAGAACCCAGACCAGATGACATGGTCCACCCGTATCCTGTGTTGACAAAACCTGTTGGGTTTGGATCATAGAATCCACCGGAAAAACAGCATAGGAGGAGAAGAGGGGGTAAAATAGTATAGCTGCTGTGAATGTTGTAATTTCTAGTTTGGGCTGGCTTTGAATTGGTTTGTGCTTGGGGGTTGGGTGTGGGTTGTGTTTCTGTGTGGGTTGACACTGTGTCAATCCACACAGAATCAGAGGGCAAAAAAAAAAAGAATAATAATAATAATTTGGCAGGGAATATGTCAATCTTACCAATTGTGCGTGGCATCATGCCTTGTCGTGGCATTAAGTTGTCATCAAGGCCCTCCAGACCACCGTACAGCGAGTGGGAGATTCGGCGCTCGTGGTCGTCCAAGGAAGAGTTAGACTGCTGAGGTGACAGTGGGCTCCCTGGTGTCTCCTGGAAGGGACAGTGAGAGAATGAATGCATTTCTTCTTCCATCTACAGTGAAGTATAAACTGTGTGCAGGTAGGACATTTCTCTGATTGCACTGTGATCTCACAGTGGCCCTTGTGCCTCATGGTCTTGGGAACAATCTGCCTCTACTTTTAATGGATTTTAATGAGTTTTATAGACCTTGCGAATTGTTTACTAGCTTCTAATAATGGAGTGTGGCAATAAAAATGGCTTCTCTGTGTATATCAGTGCAGGTGAAATTGGATACAATAATGGAAGTTGCACACTTTTTTTTCAGACCGGTGAATTAAGTGCTTTTTTTTTTTTTAGTGCTTTATTTCAGCTACATTTTTGGTTCTTCTTTTATGCTCTTTTACTCCCCACTCTCCTGTGTAACATGCCCTTTGTAAAATGCCCATCTGAGACTTACTGAGACATACTGCAGAGCCATAATGCAATGAATCTGTATTGAGCTTTGGTGTTTCTTTCATCATAGTTACCTCATCTGGTCAAGTATCCATGGTCCATACCGATGAGGCAGGATGAGCTATAGTGTTAATACCAGGGCAGCCTCACAGGACGGACCAAAGGGAACTAAACGTGCTAATGCTTGGTAAACAGTTGGTAAAATGGATGGGCTCAAGAGCTGCTATCCATGGTAAGGCCACCAGTGATGAGCAGGATAAATGAGCATGGATTTCCAATAGCTAGCATTCCCCTGTAGCAGCAGGTTAGCTCGCTAGCATCATAACATTTCCCTCAGGACCAATGATGACACTCTCTTGTTTGCCGGACAAATAGACCATTTGCTCGCTCTGTCAACCATACACACACAAAGTGCGTGTGTATGTCTACTCCCTTGCTTTGTCCATTGGATCGTTGACTCTATTGATTTGCTATGGTTTCTGCATTTATTGCTAAAGGTGATGACAGTGCTCGCCACAGAGATTACCGCCGTCGCCAACATCGGATAACAAGCCATAACACCATCACGCACAAGTCACTACTGGAGCCAAATTAGCCCGATCAATGCCTGTAAGTAGCTAGGTTGGAATTCGATTTTGGTAGAAGGTCTTTGCCCAATGAACCTTTAAGCTCACTAAGTGGTTGTGGTGCCATAACTACTGCGGAATGGATTTCCATTATTGACAACCAGGCATGGGTATTTGGGTAAAATGAGAGGCAGTTGTCAAGAGCAATAAAGTAAAACATATTTATTTAAGACGTGTTAGACCTCAGGAAACATAAATTTGATTTTTACAGAAATAAATAATAGTAAAAAAAAGCTTCTGTCTAGAATAACAAAAGATCAATATCAAATATCAATATCTGATATGAAAGCACAAATTCAAATTACTCTAACTTAACTAAATGGCTTTACTAGCCGCTAACAAAGAACCAATCAAACCTATAGGACACAAGAAATCTACACAGGGAAACAAGTAATTTGCAGGGTCGCCATATGGCACTTGGCCCGTTGGCATGTAGCTGCTCCTGACTTTAAATGAGATAGTTAATGAATTGGCCAACTGGGGGCCGGGGAGAAACGCCTCCGTAATAGCCAAGGGGATTTGTCATACCGAGTCTCATCGACAAATCAGACTGCAGCTCATTGCATATTCAGGCTGATAATTGAGCTCTGCGAGAGTCTCGATCCATCAGGTACAAACGGTGAGGAAGTCTACGGTAGGGATGGATGGAAAAGGGGGCAGAAGAGAGGTCACGTTGTCTGATTTATGTAACGGCAAACATTAATTAGCGATTGATTTGATTCATCAAGGGACGGAGATTGGGAAGGAAAGCACATGAAGAAATATTTGATCCCATATGCCTTCATTCTACCGTCATTAAATATTGTTTGAAAAGGTATTAGAATTTATTAACGCACTAAGAGGACTTGTCAACTCTGACCTATGTCTTAGTGAGCAGAAGTGAATTAAATTGGTGTTTTCTCCACTCTGGGCGATTTTGACCCAATTTCTTATTAACAATGTGACACACAGTAAGCCTCGGGCCGGGCCGTCGGCTCTTCATGTGAAGCTGAGATTGAGCTCATGATTCTGTTTATTCTTACACCTCACTCTTTGTGATGACCATTTTGCATAGAAATACACACACACACACACACACACACGGATACAACTAGCTTAAAATCCCAAATGCATTCATACAGTACACAAGCAGTATGCTGAACACACTTGCACACAACAACACACAAAGATCTGCATACATTACTGCATATGCACAGACACCCCCTATCCTCCCACCACTACCTCCACACACACACATACACACACACCTCCAGGCTTAGCCTCTGCTTTCAATTACCAGACAGACCGGAGGGAAATCAAAACTTTGACACACCAGGTTGGAGAGGAGAGCAGGAAAGCCAAGAGGTGCCAGAGGCGTATACATGCAGACACACACACACACACACAGAAAATATTGCAGTTACAAAGCAGGCGACAGGCCAAGGTGTGCAGAGAATGTAAAAATGTGACATTGAGGGGAGAAAAAAGTTGTGTTTTTGGGTTCCTAGTCATGTTTATTTTTTTCCCCAGCAGTCCCAAGGGAAGCGAATGTGAGGGTTTGTTTGTGTGTGTGCACGGGTGTGTGTGTTTGTGTATGTGCGTGGGAAAGGGGTGTGCCTGGCCTACGGAGACCTAACTAGTTACTTTTATTTCATGAAATGAATCATTGCTCCTCATAAGGGGATTTCCCAGTGGTTAGCTTTGGGCTGTGTTGAACATTAATCAAAGGGACGATCTTATTGAAGTGCTATATCCAACGACTCAATGACCACACACACACACACATACTAACACACACACAGCAGCCTCAAATAAGCTCATTCTCTGCAGAAAACACACACTGCAACTATAATTAAAAGCTTTTAAATCTATAATAAGGTCGCAAACCCTAGAACCAGAACATCTGAGCAAAGCTATTAAACGTGTCACAACTGTAATGACGATAATAAAATAAATGAGGCTGGATTCATTGACCTCTACATGTTCCAATATGGACACACCATATGTTTCACACAATCACATCAGTTAAGTGAGTTCCTGTACTCTGGAAATTGTACGTTTCAAAATGGATTATTTGATTTTAAACCAATTTCTTATGAAGTTGTACTTACGGAAAGCAACAAATTCTGCTCATTCTGCATCCCCAGATCTTAATGCAGATGGTGAGCCTTTAAAATATCCCGCTATAAGACCGCTATAGATATGACAAACGACCCCGACAGTCTGCTGTATGAATACAATTGTATGTCTCACCTCGCCGCGTTTGGCCACTCGTCTGGCCACGATGAGCTGGATCATGCCCCTCTTATTGCCCTCTGTTGACATGGACTTCCGTAGTGTTTCCATGGCATCTTGGTTTGTTTTGCCCAATAGCGACTCTCCATTCACAGCTATCAACTGGTCGTTCACACGCAGCCGCCCATCCTGTTCATGGATAATAAATCATATTAAAATAAGTGTGTCTTCGGGGATTTAAATGCTAACAGCAAAGGGAATGTAGAGATTTCTTTAAGATGATTTCACATTGGAAATTGTGGTATTGGTTATTGGGTCATAATTCAATTCAAGGTATGGTATGACTGAGATTATTTTATTTTTAAGTAACGCTAGAATCTTATATAAATAACAGTCATCTCTGGGATTTGACAGTGTATGCCATGTTAAAAGGAGGAAAGGATCGTGATAAGAATCCGACATTTATTGAGTGTACCCTTCTCTTAAGCCAAGACTCTAAATAGTGAAACATGGATTAGTCCAAATGCAGAAATGTAAATTCTATGTTCATATTGACCAAACAACAAAGGAACTTTTCTGAAGATTTGACTATTGAAAAATATCAGGCATGTCGTGGTCTCAAAGCCCCACGTGGCCACTGAAACGCAGGGACCTACTTTACAGGCTGCTCCTCCATTGATGATGGACTTAACAAAAATGCCCAGGTCCGCGTGGTTCTCCTTGGAACGGTTTCCCTTCACGCTGACACCCAAGCCAGCAGAGCCCGAGTCACTGAGGGGGATCTCAAAGGTGAGGAACTCCCGGGTACCGTCTGGGGTCAGAACCAGCTCATCTTCCTCTTGTTTCTAAGACAGAAGAAGAAGAAGAGACTTAATTAATACAGTGTACAGCTATGTTTACAAATAGCACGTTAAAACTAACAACCCTCTGCAACAGATCACATTTAATGCTTGCATTTATTCTGTAGTATATGTTGCATTTTACTGGGCAATATTTTTTATGCCAATTTGTTTATTCATTGTACCCTTTAAGGTTAAAAGCTTTCACCATGCCTGTGGGTAAGCCAAAGGACCTAAAGTTAAAGGGTAATGATTTGGGCACTTGAGGTTAATTAAAAGTACTCCCCTATAAACGGATGCAGTGCAGATAGCAGGTCAATAAATCAAATGGATGAGCCTGTTCGTTATATAGGACACTTTAATGTTAAACATGCCAGCAGCTAGAGATGTTACATCAGGCACGACATGTATGCAGACAGGGAGCCGTCATCTAAATTCAAGTCCCAAGCCTTTGGTTCATCATTACGGAAAAAAAGAAGCTGGTTCTGGGAAACTTAGTCTGGTCTGTGAAAAACTTTGAAAACTGTAAGAATCTCAAATTAGAATTATGTTGTGCTGTGGTGTTGACTTTAGTTTCAGAGATTGAGTGAGTCAGCACTGGCACGGATTCAGGATAATAGAATAAAGCTGGATGGAGAAGACGGAGAGGAACTTAAGATCAAGAATTCTTGTTTATTTCTTTCTGACAAATCACCCTTTGCACAGCTGTATGTGTCAAATACTGTTTTTGTGTAGGTTTTGGGTGGCGTGGGTTGGTGTTGGCAATAAAGCACGCAAGAAGCTACCATTTCCAGGAAAGACGAAAAGGGACTTTTCATGGCGTTAAGACAGTAACATTGGAAAACACAGCTGTCTCAAACTACGGAAGCCTGGCTGTTTGTGTTTCTAGTTAACTCGGACAGAGCGGCAATCAATGTCATACTTTGTTGAAATTTTAATGTTGAGGAGTAGGATTATGTTAACCGTTAATAATTTAGTCTACAAAACAGGTGGTCTAAGAGTGTATGAAGCTCTCTTTCCAAATCCCACTAGATGCCACTTTTTGTCATAGTATGTTAAGATATAAAACTATTTTAAGCAGGGGTTTTCCAGCCTTTTCAGTCTTCCTTTCTTCTCAAGACTATTTTTGTCACTTTACCCAGTTGCAACCATTAATAACCTCAACAACAACATTTCAAGTAAGCATATGCAGTGTTAACCCCTGTGTTTGGATTAATTCACACTGAGATTAGAAAGTCGAACAGATGATGAAGAACTCTTTTTAACCCCTGCTTATGTGAGCATCCTCACCGGGTAAAGACACAGTCCATTTCCAACATGGCCAACCACCACGTCTTGCCACCTAGTTCTTCTGAATAATATGGCATTCATTGATCTCCTGGGAACATTTTCTCACCTCACAGTACACTAATCCACAAAAGACCCCATACACCAGAGATATTAACAGTAATAAGGGTTTTACAAAAAAAAAATCACAAAGAATAGTTTCTATACAATATGCACCTGGATCAAGATTCCTCGTGCATCAAACATACAGTAAACTTCACATTAAGCCTGCATGAACAGAGCAGCCTAATTGACATGCTGAGTGCTCTACCCATTCCCCATCCACAACAGGTGCTTCTCTCTCTCTCTCTCTCTCTCTCTCATTCACCCCCTCTCACAACAATGAAAAGCTATTCTCTCTTGCTTGTTATTTGACAGCTGTCCTCTGAATAGATGGGTGCGCGCACGCTCTCGCCTGGCAATTATTGTGCACGCCTAATGAATTCAATCATCAGGCTCGGTGTCAGCATGTCATTAGCTCCCTTTGTTTGCTAGGAGAGAGATGGAATTGCTCTGGGTGAAAACGGAGGTGGGAGAAGGAGGGATGAGAAAGAAGGCAAAGTGGCGGGAGAATGAGAAAGGAGAGGAGGAAGCCAACATTAGGAGATAAATGGAAAAGAAAGAAGGCACGGGGATGATAAAGGCAGTCAGAGTGAAGAGTTTCGGGGCTTCTTTAGGTTTCAGAAAGCGAAATTAATGTTAGTTGGATTCAATTTAAGACCAAGCCAAAAACACGAAGGAAGTAACAAAGCAGGCGACACAGGCCATTTAAAATTACAACTAATGGCAAGCGGCGAAAGTCTGATTAAGAAAAGGACAACGGGAATTTAATTATATAGTAACTCAAGTCCACTTGATGCTACACAGAAGTCCATTTCTTAAAGAAATGGACAACTTCCACAATACGCTGTCATAAATAAGGAAAGGCAATTTAACAAAACCATTGGGTGGGTGGAGGCCATTTTATATGCAGATGGGCTTTAAAATGGTGAGTGAGGCCAAACCAGTATAATAAATGATATGTGGTCTTACAATTTTCTTCAAAACATGAAAACAAAGCTCTCCAACAATAAATATATAGCTGACAAGCAAAGTGTGTTGATTAATAATCAAAAAAACTGAGAATGACAGATAACTCCCACATCCTGGACAAGTGATTAAGACGAAAAAACGCGACAGATTGTTGTGTGGAAAGGACAACACCAAAATTTATCGAGCTTCACCACGGGCTAACAGACAACAGTGTCAACCTGTGCACAGGTACTCTTGGACGCTTGCGTCAGATAGGGACTTCGAGACGGAACACAAACATGGTTCCAAAGTGAACACAGCTACAGTTAAAAGCATTACCATTACAAGGATTCTGGCGTGGTGAATGTACGGAACAGACAGATAACGAGAATAAAAGAGGCTTCACCCCTCAGGGACTTCAATAGATCCAACATCTAAAGAACCTTGTACATATACAGAACTCACACTACCCTCCAGTGAAAATTCTAGGCTTGCTTGGAATATCAATCCACTGAAAAACATCCAAAGAGGAGTAAGACCAGCCAAGCTGATCCGACAATAACTTGACTCGATTCAGAGATGACGAGGTCATCACTGGACAATGATATTGATGACCTGAATTATAGTAAACTTGAGGAGAAAATACATCACAATAGTACATAATACATTGTAGCCACTATAATTTCTTACATGTTGATCATTTGGAGGTGGAACAGCAGATAAAACGCAGGTAAAAAGGAAAAGCAGACGACTGTATGGAACAGTGTGAGTTCAAAGAAAGTGTCGGGAGGGAGAGACAGGGGACAGAGGAGACAAGGATGAAAAGAATGAGAGTGCCAGCGTGACGCTGATAGAGTGAGTGAGAGAGAGAGGGTGTAAATGAAAAGCCGACAGAAGGGGATGAATCCACGTGGAACACAAAGGGAGATGGAGACTGCAACCCCTCCCTTTTTCTTTGTGCTCTTTTGGGGCTTTCTGCTATCACTCTTCCTCCTTTTACAGTTTCTCCTCTTTTTTCTCTCCTATACACCCTCACTTTCTTTCCATAACTTCATCCTGCTGCTATTTTTGCCGAGTGGCTCCTCTCTTCCTTCCATTTCCATTCCCCTCCTTCCCATTTATTTTATTCTATTTCTATTTTTATTCCCCTGTTCCCTATCATCTTCATTTCATTTCATCACCCATGCACCTGCTTTGCAGCTCTATTGCTGTCTCATTCCATTGTCTCTTGCTGTCTCCAAATGAACCTCTCTCTCTCTCTCTCTCGCTCTCTTAAGAGTCACGTTCTTCTTCTGTATTCTACACAGTACGCCAATCCTTAGCTCCTTCTCCTCTTCAGCTTCCTCGAGAAACCCACAGATGCACACTTCACTCCACTGCAGTGACTGAAATGATTAACAGGTCAGCTGTGACCTAAACTTAGCCCAAACAAACCTGTCAATTTGACAGCGAGCGGAAAAGTCACTCCGAGGAAATTAATAGCAAGGAGGTGAAGGACGAGGGGGGGAGATGGATCGAGGTAAAGATGAGGGAGGCAGATGAAAATGGAAAGGGAGAGAGAGAAAGTGAGAGAACGAGAGAGAGAGGTGAGAAAGACGCAGTGGAGGGTGTAATTGGTCGAGGTAACTCAGCCGTGGAGAGCATTGTTGGGTGCCTACTGTAGCACTGTCTGTCTATCCTTCTGTCTTTTATTCATATGCCGACGCTCTCTCCCTACAGATCCATTCTTCGTTATCCATTTCTCCATTTACCTCCCAATCACCCTCTCCCTCCGTAGACACCTCCTCATCTCCATCCCTACACGAGAATCTCAATGTCCCTCCTGTCACCCCCTCCATTTCTTTCCTTCTTAGTCTACTCCGCTAACTCCCCTCCCCGCTCTCCATTCCAAATATTCCTCGCTGCAGCTCCATGCTGATAAACCATGAATATCAAATACCTGTGCGATCGACAGAGCCGAGACTGACACAGCATGGAAGAAGGGTGGAAGGCAGGTGCGTGGGTGTATGTGAGAGCGTGTGTGAGGGAGAGATTGAAGCAAAGGGAGAGAAAACAGGTTTGCATGTGTCTACAGGATATGTGCCACACATTTGAACAGCATCGTGAGCAGTGTGTCCCCAAAAACACATCAAACAACACACTAATAATGACACAACAGTATGCCATTTCCCTCTCTCTCCCTGTCCCCAACAGTCTACAATACAGTACTGCTGCTCCCAGTCACTACACATATATCTAAGGATGACTGTGTACAAGTATTTAGCTTTTATAAGTGCAGGGATTGTATATTTTTGTCATGTGTCTGTGCTGTACTTTCTAACAGCTGAATACAGCGAGTGTATGAGAAGTGTGTTGTACGTGTGGCAGTAAAGTGAGCGTGTTTGTGTGTTTCGAACAGGTGGCAGCTTGAAACATCACTTTAATTAAGCCAGGGAGCCCGCTCTGTGCTCTGATTGACTTGTACCTATCAACAATGGGCTGGTACAGGAACACAGATAGCGTCCAGCCTCCTGGCTCAGGGGTCCGTTCGTGAATCATCGAGGCTATCCAATTGCACTAATCCTGGTACACTGTTATGCAACTCGAGTAATGTTTCCTTGTTATGTTAGCGCTGAAAAATGTTACGTAATACACACCCGGAGTCACGCTTTGGTGTATTTTAATGGTCCAAATGAAAGATCTGTAATGGGATACCTGCACTCAGGGCTGAAGCCGGGCTTTTAAAAGAATTGAGTCATAGATCGCAAAGCCACTCCGATGCTGGATGAACTGAAAGAAGACCATAGCTTGATTTTATATGTTTTGAAGACAACAGCCGTTCTCAACTATTCCACTCAAAAGCTGGAACTATTAAACATAAGTGGCTCCAGGCATGTTATTCTGGGATACGTATAGACATGCAAAGCCAAAGATTTGTGATTACCAGTGGCTTCTAAGACACTTTCTCTCAATTCTTTTCATTCTTTCTTTTCATTTTTCTAGGACAATTTGTGCCATCTGAGGCCATTCAAAATGTGCCCACAGTCTGTGTTAAGGTGCACGTGTTTCATATTTATGTTCAGATGGACGAGGACACACAGCTGTGGCGAGATGTTTGGTGAGGAGACTGAAGCAGCACATCAATTCTGATTGCGTTGTTAGACTTTTGAAATGACGGACAATCTTCCAGGGGGCATCCATTTTTTTCTTACTATATGTCATACACACATAACAGGCCAATAACTGCCCACCTATGATGTAATATTACTGTAATAGACTGCCTGTTAAAATGAACATTCTTAAATTGCTACAAGTAAAATCAGTGTCCAAATGCAGCACAGACCGGATTTGTTACGGACTGTCGCTGTGCACACAATATTTAAGCTGCGTCATGCACCGTCGACATGTTTTGTTATGTGAATGTTGTGTCATGCTAGCAAGCGAAGCTACATCATTACGTTTCGACGTGCTAACAGATTGCCACTTCACAACAGCTTTATGCGGAGAGTGGAGAGGAAACATGTGTGTGGGTGATAGATAGTATCTTTGCGGTGTGTTGCAACAGCATAACTGCTGCTGATGATGGCTTTTCAATATAGTATTGCTGTAATTTTCCATAAGCCTGTGTGACTAATGGCGTAAACAATGGAGCCGAATGTTCACGTTATGGGCCCATTATGGAACAATCAGAGCAGGCATGTAAAGACGGATGCCTTTGATCAGCGCTCTATTGTAGAAGGCAGGTGCAGGGAAGTGGAATAGCGTCTTAAAGCGTCTCTTATGTGTGTGTGTGAATGTGTGTGTGTAAAGGGGGAGTGGATGAAAATAGAGATGAAGAGAGGTAATCAGAGAAATGGAGAGATGGAATTAAACACCGAGGAGTTAGAATTACTGAGAAAGGGCACCTGAGAGAGAGTGAGAGAAAGAGAGAGAGAGAGAGAGACAGAGAGAGAAGTCAAAAGCGTTTTGTTTCTACAGGCCATTGGGGATGCAATGAATTGCTTAAATGAGTCCCAGTCTATTTGTGCAGCCACCCAGACCACCTCATTTGCCTTTGATGCCTTTTCTCTATGTTATAGGCCAAGCTGGTGATGTCATGCAGCATTTACCTCAATCAGCCAATGGGGTTTCCCAGCTGTCACAGGCTGCCTTGGATGCTAAAGAGAGTGGTCAAAGTCAAAGGTTAGACAAAGGTGTCTCTATAGTCAGACACAGCTGTATGTGATGAGGGGCATTTAAGCCTCACGATATGGAACAGAGCTCATCAAAATGTTTCACGTGAAAGGTTAAAAGTGCAAATGTAACAAGGCTTAGGGGCTGCAAGCAAGACCAAGGCAAATCAACAATGTCACTGCAAAGCCAAGGAAGATCCAAGAGTTAGAATCAGTGTGTTTGCATGTCTTCTAAAGTCAACGGTAAACCTGCATCACACCAGTCACACTGCTGACATGAGTCTCTACTTGACTAATCCAGTATGCAGTATATACACATGGCTGTATTTGGGTGGTCTGACTGATTTCAAGAAGCAAGTACTTTTCCACTTCAGTTGGTGCATTTAGGCTGACACGTAACCCTTGACAAAGCTCTCTCACAGGATGAATCACGGAACGCCAGCTAACAGTGCCAACAAACCTGTAGGCGTAAAAGCTTTTTGCGTGTGATATGTTTTGTTTGCCTTTTTTTCACCTTTTAATCGCACTTGTCTTGATTATACGGAGTGCTGCAAATTAGAAGCAGCATTGATTTTGTAACACGGTAGCGAAAAAAATCAACAGATATGCTTTAGTTCCCAAGTGCAGCAAACACGTGTTCACCTTGAATCCACCTGTGTCTCTGTTGCATCATCAAAAAAAATTGCTCATCTTCTTTCCACTCTAATTTAAAAACGCTGAGTCAATATCCATACTGCTGTAAAAAAGACACACCGACTTGAGTTTATTCAAGCAAAATAACTCAGTCAACTGGGACTTGATTGAGTGACAGAGATGCAATCGCAGTACTGTCTATTAAGGTCATACACTTAAGCTCATGGACCATTTTAGCGATCATATGCCATGTTAGCTACTCTCCAATGATTCAGGATCTGCTGGATGGAGTGCGCAAGACCGAACAGACAAAAGTTTCCCTAATGGAACACATTTTCGTTTTTGCACACTACAAAAGAAAAATAATAGTAATAGAACTCTGGTTTACTCATACCAGGTAGCAAAAATAATGATATAAGATTATGAAAAGGCTCTGACAGATGTAGAATTACGTGGAATGACACAATGGATGCTATTTTATAGGCAACAGCATACTACACACCAACAGATGCCATCCAGAATCTACCAGACTAATCCCTAAAAACCTCTCAACAAACACAGCGAATGATGAGCAAGAACATATAGTAAATGCCATTTCAGACCGATCGACTGCATGTGAGTACTTTAAGTTGACACAACAGTAATGATCTATGCCTTCCAACACACCCCACCCCGCTGCATCAAGTTGAAAAGTTCATGCCTCCTCGTCCGCTAAAAGGCTGCCCATTTACACAGACACTCTGCTAGATGCACACTCATACAAACTAAGGCCATACACCACAATGGTGTTGGTGTTGTTGTTGATGTTGGCGATGAGATGTTTAAAATGAGGTGGCTGACAACAGATAACATCTGAAATGCACCGAACCCATTACGGCGGTTTGTATTCCGGGAAAGGGTGAGGAGAAAAGAGACCCATCTGGAGGTTTGGAATTAGGTAAGCAGGAAAGAAGGGAGGTGCAAGCAGACAACATGGGTGAGTGAGAGCAGACAGTTTGACCATGGTGCATTTCCTCCATCTATTTGGCTCTCGTCCCTGCGGTTCCATTGATTTCTAAAGAGCTAAACATTTAACGAAACAGGAAACAAATGAAACCATTTCTTAAAGCTGCAATGGGCGATGATTGTTTGTAGAAATGTTTTTGTTTTTGGTCGAAAACACAGACTGGAGCAGCAAAAAGTGATGTGTCCCAGCCGCAATCATTATGATACAGATTTTCCAAATAAATTCATATTGTCTGAAATCAGGAAATATCAGGAATTAACATTTCTTCATCCATACTGGAATTTCTGCCACCTATATACGACAAAAATAATTTAAACATGAGAAAGAAACACAGCTGAAATGATATTATAACGGCAGTTTTTAAGTAAATTGAGATCCTTTAAAACTATCAAAATTCAAACTTTCACTACTGCCTGGGCTTTCGACAATGGTGCTTCAGTTAACACTCAGGGGAGGTCTCAGTGGAAAGAATGCAGTGGTACAAATACTCCAGTAAATATGCTCTTCTCTGTTGCTGATGGTATGAGGGACACACGGATGGTTTTGCGTCTGAATCAATGCGTCCACAAGTGTCACATGTGCCATCTGTAGTCTCAATAACACTCGACGTTCCCCGGAATGTTCCTATAAGACGAGGTTCATCCACACAGCTGGCAGGTATGACCACCAATCAAATTAACTGGCCAATTTAACTTCTAATGCACTGTAGAAAATGCCACAATCACCTGCACTTAGGCAGATGTAATTTGAAAAGAAGGCCAGATGTGATTTGAAATCTGTTGTTGTTCAGTCCCAGTGTATGCATTAATGGAAAAAATATGGAAATCTGAATGGCCACTATCAGCAGTAAAGACAGATGAGCTTTTAACAGATGTCGTGGTGGAAAACAGTTGGAAATGCCGATCGATTATTCACTGGATGATTTTGAAGGTAGATTCTCGTACTAAAACTGCATCTGCTACCACTACGGCGTACGATTCTCGTAGTAGGAATGTTTACTGGCACTTGGCACGTGGATATTTATGCAATGCAAATGTCTCTTACATGTTGCATTGTCAAGATTTTTGTGTTTAATACAGACAAATGTACAGCTGGCTCTATCTGCGTTTTTCCAATGAAGCAAAACACATCATTTGTTATTCAGCTCAGACATCACAGTGAGTCTGTGGCAAGAAGGCCAGACAGACAACCTCATCTACAGCACATAATAAAACACGTGTTTGACCTTCACTGACAACTGCAGCTCACTCAGCTTTTTTATCCAGCCTAAAGATTACGTTCATATTACTGAAGCATGAATCATTAGATAAAGCAACACTGGATGGTTACAATTAGTGGTGTTGACTCACAGCTACAGTTGTGACGTGAACACCGCAGTTTGAATAAAGAGTTTGTTGATTAACGGATCCTGAATACCTGGCTGTTAATACCAACAGCAAATTGGAAAAGGGAGGACCGGCTAAGGAGAGGGTGAGTTGGGAAAGCAGGTTTATTTGCAGGTTAGTGTTGGGATCTGTGTGGAGGAGCACAATTTCACGGAGTTGGTGTCTTACCAAATCTCTGGGGGATTGCATCTGAGGCTCGGCATTCTGGAGGATGCAGGGGGGGACAGAAGAACCACAAGCAATCAACCAAAATATTCATGGACAATATACAGGTGGAAATCAGAGAACAGAAGTGGTCGTCGTTGGAGGTAACAGGAAGTAATGGAGGCGTTTTGATGATACAAAGGGGGCATGTGGTGCATGAAAATGAGAAATCTCAGCAGGTAAATATTGAGAGATAGCTGGTTAGTGGATGCTTGGCAAAGCTCACAAACAATGATAGTGCGGAACATTACATTTCTGTTGTTTCCTGTCAATACTAAGTTCACCTACACTACAGTAGAATACACACATTACTTGTGTGTTGCAGTGAACTGTACCGATTGTACAGGAGTATTAAATAAAATAGCCTTTGAGTAGTATAAATATGAATAATAATATGTAAAATGATTTTAAATTATTCCCAGCCCTCCTCACTGTAGCATATCAGTACCCTGCCTTGCTGTCTTGATAAAGACTGAAGCTGCTCATTTTCCCCTCATAGTCTGGACTTTATCTCCCTCGAGCCCCATCTCCGCCCTCCACACTCTTCCACGGCTGATAACGGTACATCAAATAAACTCTACCATCAGACTATGCAGTCAGCCTGAATCAAAGCAGCTTTAATCTAAAGATGAGTATCGACCGGTGTGGCAATTCCTCTCCTCAAACTTTGCCTTTCACGAGAGCCAGGCAACAGCTTCCTCTGCGTTCCTTGCTGTGATAATTGTCACCAATCAGTGATTTGATTGACACTAGGTGCAAGCGAATGGCTGCTTGTTCCTCTAATGGCTGAGGATGCTGGGAGAGACCATTTTCATGACGAGAGGGGTGATTTAACGCCTCTTTGACACTATAACTCACGTTTGTGCTCAATAAGGCGTGAGGGAGAGCCAGTTAGTAGAGTTGGAGAGATAGCAGAGAATATTGACCACTGTTCTGAGGTAAATAGAAGAGCAGTTTGCTTAGAATCTCTACTCTTCCCTCTCCCTGATGAGGGAAAAGCTATGCTCGTGTTTAGCAGTCTTGCTTTTGTCTCAGCCATTTTGTGCCCACTTAATAATCAAACAACTTTGTGGGAGCTCCAGATGTGCCGTACATCAAATGAGATTTTCTGCAAAGATAATTTCGTCTAACATCTGGCATCATGTAAAACATAACCTTGAGGAATGGCGTTAACAAACATACAAATCGAATTAGCAACAGTTTGCATCAATTATTGAAATTACAAGCTGTAAGGTGGCATCTGCCCCGGATTGAGTGACACTGTTAGCATCCAACAGCAGCGCGCCGATATGTGTGCATCTGTGTGTATAGTCTAATGTGTGCAGACTGATTGATATTCAAGCCAAGTGTGTTTTTTACTCTCTGCCTACTACCTGCCCTGCGACTGCTCGGCCCATATCCATCAATCTAGCCAGACCGCTTGGAGCAAGAGAGCACAGAGAGAAAACACGAGAGCGAGAGAGAATGAGAGAGAGACAGAGAGCGAAAGAGAGAGAGAGTTAGTTAACGACGCAAGAGGGAAAAGGACGTATAGCAGAGTGACAGATAAAGAACAGAATGAAATGAAGAGGACAGGAGAGGGTGAGGGATAGAAGGAGAGAAGATGGAGCTCTACAGGTTTCCTCTGAGGGCAGCCGCAGCTTGATAATAGAATGCGGCGACAGAGCACGACAATCAATCTGCATGCTTGGATAACATATTGTGTAAGCTGGGAAATGAGAAGACAACGCGGTACTCACTGTGGGGATTAACAGAACTCATGACAGCATGGGACTCATCTCATGCACACAACACACACACAACCATGCACACAAGTACCGATAAACTACATGCGTGTGTGTAATAGTGGGAAATGTATTTGACTGAAAGGATGACACATTGAATTGTTCCAATGAGTGGACAATGAAAGAGGAAACACAACCATTTACATACATATTTATATATATACAGTGAGTATATAAATGCTAATGTACCACTTCTCGGGGAAGGAAAGCTTCCTCTTGCCGTAGTACCAGCAGTCCCACCGCTCCACCCATAGGTGTGGCCCTGAGCAACGACACCACCTGTTCTTGGGTCCGCCCATTAAGATCCACTCCATTCACCTAGAAAAGACAAAATGACTCCGATCACTCAAAACATCCCTGAAAAACATTTCCTGCAGGTCAAACTCAAGCAGTATTTGTGAAATGTGTTACATGATTTCATTTGGCAGACATCTACAGCGTGCCGGTAACAAAATACTAGGAATATCTGAAAAGAGATTCAATTCCACCACTACACACACACAGTGTGAAGGATCACTGCACCTTCACACATTCTCACCTCTAGCAACCTGTCTCCTGCCTTGAGGCGGCCATCTTGAATGGCAGCTCCCCGAGGCAGAATGTTCTTCACGTAGATAGGCGCTGAGCCCCCGATGGGGACATCGCGTGATGTTATGCTGAACCCGAGCCCCTCGGGACCTGCCAGGAGGAGAGACAAGGACAGGAGGTCATATGATGGAATGTAGTTTTACCTTGAGGCGACATTGCCATTCTATCAGAGCAACTGTGAATAACTCCGTAGTCGACTGGCATAGTTTTCCATCACTTTTTTGGATCTAACATAACTGTAAGCAATGATGTTGTAACTGTTGAGCTGTATGGATTCATGTTGCATAACCAAATGTTGGCACTGCCTATAGAATTTTCATCAATCTGCACTGAGGGGGAAAATGTATGTTGATGTATGCACGTATGCAAAATCTTCACATGCTGGAGAACTGTGTGTTCTTTGCACACGTGGGTGTCTTTTTCTTCATCTACATATTAAACAATTATTACCTAATGGCCCTTTAAAGTCAGCCTTTAAAGTCAGATATTGGTGCACACAATTACATAGAGTCTGAGGGTAGAGTCTGACATACCCGCAGGAAAATGGAAAGCATCCTGTGGTGAGAGGATATTAAACTGTTTATGGGAAACAAAATATGTAGTACAGTCTGTAGTTTTACTGAGGATTTACTATTTGGCTTTCTTTAGCTGACAACCTCCCCTTGATGAACAGAATGAAGTCCGGACTACAAGATGATGAGCCGACATGAGTATGTGTTTCAGAGGACATTGACAAACGATTCCAAAAGGACAATTCCAATAAGAACAACAGTCAGTCATTTAGTGCTCTTGTAAGCACTGGTCAGATTCTGGTCTAAGTCTCACTGCCTTGTCTAATTGAGCTGATGTTAGGCGCAGCAGAACCCTTAGCTATTCTGTTTCACATCCTCTACCTAATCCCCAACATTGATGAGCCAATCAACTTCCCGCAGTCAGATGAAGTACGGCAGTATACTCACCGGTAAATGCCTGTAGTGTTCCTGGGTTTAAATATGGAGGAGGATCTTTAAACCTCCTATTAGCTTGATTAAGACATACCTAAGCAATTTCCTGTGCAGAATGGGAATGTTTGATTGATTCTGATACTCTCCGGGATTTGTGGCAAAGACTTGTGTCTGATTCGAACACGTAAACAATGCGGGAGTTTAATCTACGCTCAAAGCTGTGGGCTTAAGTCAGCACTCAAAACAAAACAGATGAGGCAAACGGCCTCTTGGGAGTTGCTGATTAAACCTGAAAGTGACTGCTCTGACAAACGTTGGAACATGGAAAATAACAGATCTCCTGATGTATCCTGGATGCACTCTAGACTAGTTAGGTATCTTATGCAAACTTTGATGTGAAACTGTAGAAAAACTAAAAACCCTATGATATTGGCCTTGATTTAGATCTCAAGAGGAAATTGTTTACCACCAGGATGGAATATAGAACAACCAGCTGTTTTTTTGGCTTGATTTCAACCACAAGAGACAGAGCTGATTTGAACTGAAACTTCAGTGGGCATATGGTGCGGCCCTGTCAGACTCTTTGCTGTGGCATTTGACAGCACTTGGGGACCAGCGGCTGCTTAGCAACAAGCTCTCTGGCCCTGAGACCTGGCACAGACACCTGGTGTACTGTTGGCAGATGCCTGCACCACCTGTGCCAGCTGTCAGTCAAAGGCTACACCTTGGAGATCTCCAAAAGTTCTATTCCCGACACTGCTTGTTGTTCCGCATTTCCCCATACCAAACTCTTTTCTGTTTATCGGACTTGTCACCCAGTGCTCAATGCTCACATCGTTCCGCTGAACTCTGGGTGATTTTAAACCCCTTACATCATTGTTCCCATTTTACATGCTTCTGTACTTGAGCCATTGCGGAACAAACTGTTCCCACACTTGTGTTTGAAGTGCCAGACGTTTGAATCCAGAGGCTGCTAAGATACAAAGGATGTTTCTCATTCTAAAACTGCTTGGAAATCATCGCATGGGAAGCCATTTTCACAGACCCTCAGGACAGAATCAGATGATGCTTGATTGGAATACGCGAGAAAGGTCAAAGAAAACGTTTTGACACTATTACAAAGAAGAATCTTTTTTTGAAAATGGCCATTACAAATATGTTCTGTTTTAAAAAAAAATACCCTGGGTCCAGCGAGAGCGTGAACATATTAGACATTTCACTTTTTAAGAGTCACAATGTGACTCTTTGGCTGTATGACAGTCTGCATCATCCTTTTGCCCTGGGTGACTGGTTACACCAAAAGCTGTCACAGTGAAATTAAAGGAAGAAGCACAAAAAATGGACTCCAACCTCCTCAGAGCTCAACTTCAGTACGTCAAAATGAAACACTTGTGTACATTAATGAATCGCTGCAGTCATCCCACCAAAAATGAAACAATTCCCCAGTCATAAATGCACATATGAACAGGGTCAAAGGTAATGAACTCATACTAACCTTTCTTTAACTGGATGTTGAGTCTCCTTCCAACCTTTTTTGTGTATCCACCTGTGGGGGTGGGGTTTAGAGCCCTCTGAGGTGATTGAGTGTGTCCTGTTGGAGGCTTGGCTGCAGAGACTGCAGGGTGAGTTAGTGGGGGGTAGGTGTCATTCTGATCTGGGTGGGAGTGAGGATGAGGATGAGGGTGTCCATGAGGGTGTGTTTGGGAACCGTGTCTGGTCATCCTCTGTGGGGCGTAATCCATGCCAGACACGGAGCTGCCAGTTAAAGAATCTGGGCTGAAGCGGCCAGAGGCGTAAGCTGGGTTCCTCTCACTGTGGGACAGCTGCTCGTAGTGGGCCTTCATGGACGATGGCACCACGTGGAACATGATGATTGGAGAACGCATGGCCTGACGAAACATGTTCTGGGCACTGGGACAGCAAGGGCAGAGAGAGAGAGCAGGAGAGAGACAGAGAGAGGAGGAAGAAAGGGGAGAAGGGTGAATTTTTAGAAATGAAAATTCAGGAACAGACGAGAAAGGAGAGGCAAAAAGAAGTCACATTGACCCGCTGCATAAATTACATATATGCCAATCACATATATGGATACCTGGTTTGGACATTTACATTTTTTTTCACAAAACACAAGCAAAAGTCTGGAAACCAGATTGGGTAAAATGCTGCAGTCCTAAAAGTAGTCATTTAGTTTTTACACTAACATACAGCCAAACCTGATGCCCCAACCACAGAGTCTATCTTTACCCACCTGAACAATCTGACACGTTAATGACTACTTTTGCCCAGAGTGAGTGGCTCTTAAGAGACTCCACCCTCTATGAGTGCTCCATCACACTATCACCTCATTGGGCTCCAGATGAGGGAAACCACTATCCGTCGGATTGTTGAACAAAATCCTCTTTAAAGCCCTCTCCAGTGTTAGCTAATGTACAGTAGGTGTGAATGGAAACTTATGTGCTGTCAGCACCTTGTAACAAGGGAGCCTTGTTAGCGCCACCTGTTTCAATAAAGCAGACTTTGGTATGGCTCTTCTCTCGGCCCATGACAGCTGAACGGACGTTCAGGGAAATCTTGGGCCTCCCAATTCCGACTGCTTCCCCTCTGTACCAAAACTAAGACTCCAGAGCATTTAATCGTGAAATTCCAAGAGCAGTTTTTCCCAGACACTAATCACGTTCCATAAAGAGGATGGTCTTATCTCAGCAACTTTATGATTTCAAGCTAGATCAAGGGGCAGACGAGATGTAATCTGCTCCCTCATAAAGCTACTGTTAAAAATGCGTGCCAGTGGTGACGCAATAATAACATGGTTTTCTTGAGTCATTGCTCAGCAAGAGATCCAGATGGGATGCTGTGACATGACTGGAATTAAATCACCGTTTTTTTTGGAAGGAAAACATAATAGGACAGTGAAGTCTATTCATAATGCAACAACATATGCTGTATGTTGGCATGTGGGGAGTAGTTTGCACCTGGCTGTCTTGGAGAATGCATATGACCTCTGAAGTTAACAGTCCAGGGCATCCAGTCAGAAATTTATAATAGGAGCAACTCTTACCGACATGCACGGATCACTGGCTCTCAGTAAATCAACCCAGTCTATATGCAGAATTAAGATATAAATGCAGCATACAACTCTTGTTAGGCTTGTATTTTTTTTTACACAGATAAAAGAGTCTTTGTTAAACCACAGTCTGTTTGCAGTGAAAATTGTACTCTGTATTCGCTGTGAGTGCTGATGAATTTTAATACCAATTTCATCAAAATGAAAAATAACTGATAACACGGGGTCCTAAGTATCTGGAAGAGAAGAAATCAGCAGGTTGTTCTGGTTAGACAATGAATAATGGCAAGAGACATGAGCAGTGCTGAAATGCAAAATCTACCAATATTAGGCTGAGGCAAGCATCCAGTGGAAGAGGCGAGTAAAGAATTACAGCAGGAGTCCAGTGCAGCCATTACTGAAAACACAAGGGTGTGCACAGGGAACTGCAGGAACCACTTTAGGGATGGTGGGTGTGACCTACAAGTGCTAAATCGGGAAGGGTTAGTTTGTTAGCTGGTACACTGGCAGGAGAGAGGAGAGTAGAGGAGATCAAGGTGTTAGGCTGACCACTGAATAAGGTACAAGGAGAGAAGCAGAGGACAGCCAAATACAACTCCTAAAAGCCAACCATATGGGCAATCCAGGGAGCAGAGGATGTCAGCAGGGTCTACGGTCTTACTGTTCAAAGCGGATGTTTCTCAGGTCTCCGTTATTGATACGGACGATACAGTCGTTCTCCTGGAAAAGGGCCTGCTGCTCGGCCTTGCCTCCCCGCTCCAGGCGTTTAACCAACAAGCCTAGAGTCCTGAAATGTTTAAGTGTTCACGTTAACAAGTGACAAGTGATGTTAACAGACAGTCACACTTGAGTTCCTTCAAATTCTTATGTAGGGAGGAGGAAGAAAAAGAGGAACATGTTCGTACTGTTTTTCTTAGGTCTCAGTTTTGTTATTGTACACGCGACTCCTTTGCCTTATATTTTTGTGATTCTTGCTTCTGTGGTTTGTGTATTGTCTCTGCTGTAAAGATAATCAGTGTTTTCCCACAGTCAGTGGCTATCAAAGAACAAGTCTGTGCCATGTTTGTTTGGCATGAAAGGCTACTTCAGTGTTAGAAAAAAAACAACTAACAGTGCCTAATTGCTATGCCCAACTTATCATGTGGTACTTGTACAGAGCGTACAGTGCGGTCCTGTCATTTGCATCACCAGTGTACCAAAGAGGCTTACGAGAGCAAGCAATCATGGCTGTTTTGGGCCTGCTTTTACATCAGAGTGCTTTAGAGGCCATGTGGGGGAGGCAACTATTCAAAAGCAATCATCGCTTTCAAAAGCTCGTCTGCAGATCTGCAGGGGTCTTAGCTTTGCAGGTGTTAATTTCCTAACCCGTACGACTCCTGAATCCCTCATCCAAGCTAAAGCAAAAATAAACACAGCACTTTCAGTTCCCAAACAGAACCATTAAATATGTCGATAGTGGCGAGGTTGAAAAAGTGCTGGCCTATCGTACCGTGGTACTTCAACCGTGCAGTGCAGCAGCGGTTGGCGCCCTGTAATCCAGCGTGGAAAACCAGATTATGCTTCCTTGCACAGCCGCACCAAGGGGCTAACTTCACCTGAAAGAGCTGTTTGAGGATTATAGACCGAAGCCTGAAGAAGAAAATCAAACCGCCGGCAGGAAAGCCGGCACACACTTAATCGAGTCTTCTTTGGTATACAGTCTGTGCCCGAGTGCATTGAAGCTTTTCGAGGCAGCGTGAGCGAATGACGCTTAGGTAAATCGGGTTTGTTTTAGGTTTTAATACCAAGACTTATAACGCAATATGAATGCCAATTTGATTACAGGGAGGGCGGAAAGTTCAGCAGTTGCAAAAGTTCACAGACAATTCCACTGATTGAATTTGAGTGAGAACACAATGCGATTTGTTGAGAGAGGCTATTTCTCTGATGAAAGTTGGGCATCTTAATCTTGGAATAAGGCATACCCTGACGTTTCCCCAATGAAAGAAAAGTGCATTATAAATGTGCTTTTAGGTTGATTAAGCTGGGCAGTGGGAAAAGTGATCTGATCTTGATTTTCAATAAAGCATGACAGCAAATTTTGTCGTCACTGATCATATTTGCGAGTCTGGAACAGAGTCATACATAAAGAAAGTTTGGACATTTGTGGGCACTGAGCTGGAGGCTGCAAATCTTATTGTTGCAGCAGCAAACAGACTGCAGCTTGGTAATGTAAATGATACCGGCGTTAGACCTAAAACTCAAAGTAGTCTAAAACGGCATGATAGGCTTAAAACGTCCTTTCAAGGATAAGAAGGTACTCCTTGAAACTTGCAGTTTTGATAAACAATATTATCATATGGGATGACATATGGCTTTACTTTATATTGGGGTTTTTAACTAGATTCTAAGTCAAACTCTGGAGGCTTTCCTGGATCACAACATCCGAAAATTGCCTGAGTATATTTAAACCAGCTGTGAAATTCCTCTCATTCCTTTACGGCTTTGTTCTAGCTGTGCGTGTGGGCTTCTGTGTGTGTGTGCATGTGTGTTTTTGCACTGCTCAATGTATCCTTTTAATCATGTAAACCTGCTGTGACAGGATATACGACAGTCACCTGCAAACCCCAAACAACCATGATTGATCACTGTAAACTGGCAAATGGCTTCATGATGCCGACATCCAAACCCAAACCGCCCTGTGTGCAAGCGTGCATGTGTGTGTCGCCGTGTTTGTGATGAGGGGATTACACACGGGCACCAAAGGGGAATGTTCCTGTGTGTGCGTGTGTGTCAGAGTTAACACAGAGCCAGCCAACACAGAGATGATAAACATCTGTAGTTTTCATACAGCAAACATTTAAAAATGTAAAATTACATCTTAGGACATTTCCTAATTACAGTGGACTTTCTGGTCTCTTTCTCAGTTCCTTTTCCTTCCATCTGTTCTGTGCTACTCTTGCTCCTTGCCAAGCTGCTTTA